>PVHP010016367.1:0-35976 GCA_004024765.1 Zapus hudsonius | reverse complement strand
AGCTGCGGGGACTTAAGAGTTGAGCTGAACATATTGTGTTTATATCTTGAATGATTATTAGTTTGTGGGGGCCAGGGGCGGACTGTCATGGTTTGATACAGGTGTCCCCCACAAACAATTGAATGTGTTCTGATAGATCGATCCTCAGCTGATGGCAGTTTGGGTTTTACAACCTCGATGAAGCTGTGTTGTTGGGGGTCGGCTTATGGGGGTTATAAGCCAGCTTCCCCTTGCTAGTATTTGGCACACCTTCCTGCCGCTGTTTGCAGTGCTGTGGCAGAGGTGATGTCCAGCCCTCTGCTCATGCCATCGTTTTCCCTGCCAGAATGGAGTCTCCCCTCGAGTCTGTAAGCCAAATAAACCCATTCCTCTACAAGCCACTTTTGTTTGGGTTCTTTCTGCACAGCAACTAGAAAGCTGACCTCAACAAGCTCCAAATTCTTTTTTAAACTTTTTATTGATAATTTTCATACATGTATATGAATATTTTGATAATAATCTCAAAGCAAAATTCAGTTACTCTCAAAAGGAGTAATGTCTAAACTCTGTGCCAGCCTGCTGCTCTGCAGAAGTGTCCTTTTTGCCTGAATTCTTAATGCTTCATAAACATCAATCATAGTGATCTAAACACTTGCTTAGATTATGTAACCATTGCAATGACCACCAGTCTCCACAGAACTTTTTATCCATTTTCAAGAACAGCTTGTCTCTTTAGTAGAGACAGAGAACATCCCCAACAAGTAAATGTCGCTGTTTTTAACTTCCTATTCTGACAGGGAATGAGGAGGTCAGTGTGGCCCTGGTGAATATTTGATTAAGGAGCAAATTGCTTTAGGAATGGGATAATTGTATCCAAACCACATAGCTTAAGGTCTCTTATTTGGCTTAAACAACAAATGAACATCTGTTCTTTTCAGTTGAACTAAACAAGCTGTTCTTGTACCTGATAAACACAGCTATAGTGCAGCCGGTAAATCATGAAATGTTCGGAGTATGAGGAGAAAAACCCATCAATTTGAATGTACGGAACTGACTGTGCTCAGCAGCCTCTTGGGCCCAGAGGCAGCAGGAGTGACTCCTTTGTGGACCGTTATTTCAGCTCCATCGAGTACTAAGTCCCCAGAGGCAAAGCTTAAACATCCCTAAGGTAGAGGGATGGTGGATATACTTCCTGAGCCCGCACCAGAAGCTAGGACATGGCTGGACCTACTCTGGGCATCTTAGGACTCTAAGAAATGGATTTTAGTAGACGTTCCACACGGACACTTTCCTAACTTAGTACTGTTGTCCTCTTTGTGTTGAATTTAAAAAAATGTGCCACATCATGGTGATAAGGTAGTGGGACAATCGTGGACTAAGAGAGCGTGAAAGCATTTCATCTAAACTCATAGCAGATACCCTCAAGACATTCACTGTCTACATATGAGATTTTTCCAGCCCAGGAAATGAAGTGTAATTCATCATTCTTCTGTATAATTCAATTCTTTATTGTTCAGGGAAAGGTCCTGTTGGTGTGCTCTACCACAGTATTTTGGATGAAATGCTTGGTAGTTACTTTCACATTGCTGGCACAAAACACCCTACCAAAAACAGCTCATGGGAGGGAAGATTTAATACAAAGGGCACACATCACATCTGTAGTGCTAAGGCCAACATCTGTAACTAGTGAGGATATCTCTCAGGTTCCAATTCAGCCCATCCAGCTGGGTTGCTCACAGCCTGGGGAACAATCCATTCTGACCTGGCAGCTCTCCTGGCATCTCAAATGACATCTTAGGGTCTCCACTGCAACCCACAGTTCATCCTTGTGACTTTATTGGGCCTTCAGGTGAAGAGACTCTGAACCACCCTGCCTCACATTGCCCAATGGCTATTTCCATTAAAAAAAAAATAAAAAAAACTACATTGCAAATCCAATGACCCTTTCTTTCCTGCATTTGTTATACTCCCATAGTACCTGGTCAGCTACTAAATTTGTTAATGCAGGGGGAAATAAAGCCAGCTTTAAAGAGTGGGATTAAGAACCCCCTACTTGGAAGAGTGTCAGTGTTCTTCTGCCACCCTAATGCTGACCACCTGGGCTAATCTCAAAAGTGCTAATCTTTCAAACAATTGCATATGAACAGGCACTGTTTTCAGGCTGAAGCTTTCATTTAATTCTGTGCAATATCCTTCTGCTCATACCAGTCCACTTCTGTGCAGTACAGCCCTGCACAAGTTCTCAGGACATGGGAGGAACACAGTATGCCTCTCATGCAAACTGACTCCAGCCCAGTCCAGACAAAGTTTTCTTCCCTTCATAAACCAGTCCTCACAATTCACAGTTCTTACTACATTTAGGTTTTCTGGTTCTCTGACTACAATGGTCTATCAAGCTCTACTTAGAGCACTGCAAGGCATCTCTTAAGCTAAGGTTTCAAATCCTTCCACATTCCTCCCACAAATCAGTTCCAAAAGGCCAAAAGTCACGCAGGTTTCTAACTTAACCTTACTTAACTTAACTTAACCTTACTCCCATGGTACCAATTTTCTGTTGTAGTTACCTTCTGATTGTTGGAATAAAGCACCAGTACCAAAAGCAATTGATAGAAGGAAATTATTTTTATTCTGGCTTATATTCTCAAGGGGAAGTTCCATGAAGTCAGGGGAAGGCATGACATGAGCAGAGCCAGGATACCACCTTTGCTACAGCAGGTAGAAACAGCAACAGGAGAGTGAGCCAACTAACACTGGCAAGCTAGGGGATAATAAACCTCAAGATCCACCCCCAGCAACACACCTCCTCCAGAAAGTCTCTATCTCCCATACTACCACTAGCTATGATACAAGCATTCAGAACACACAAGTTTATGGGGAACAGCTGATTCATACCACCACAAATGAATTAGAAGCTATGGTGGATGTAGGTGAATGTAAGTCATGACCATTCAATACCCACCACCTTCACCACACAGCACTAGCACATTGGTAACACATGGCATCTACCACTTCCCTTGTGGTGCCCATACTGAAGGAAGTTGCAGACTGGCTCTGATCCTGTAATTCCTCAAGGAATTCTCCTCTATGTGAGCTCTCTTCCTTCCTCTGGGTACAGTGATGGACAGGTCAAGGTGAGCCTCAGCTCACACACTTTGCTTCAAAAACTCTTTTTTTTCTAAGTTTAAACTTATAAGATTTTTTAAAAAAATTTTATTGATAGCTTCCATAAGTATAGATCATAAACCATTATGATTCCTTCTCCCCTCCCCCATATTTGTTTCTGTGTCATCATCTTTTCCTCCCAATATGTGTAGGTATTATCAGGCACTCTGAATTCATGAATTATCAAGGCTGTTTTTTGTCTGGAAGTTTGCATTGTAAGGAGTCCTACCCTTCCTTGGGCTCTTACAATCTTTCCGCCACCTCTTCCACAATAGACCCTGAGCCTCGGGAATTGTGATAGAGATGTCCCAGTGCTGAACACTCCACTCTTGTTTTTTCTCAGAACTATGGTGTCTTTTTGCATTATCCCAGTGGTCACCACCATCTGAAAAAGAGAAGCTTCTCAAGCCAAGAGTAAAAGTAGCATTATTCTTTGGGTATGCTTATTTTTTTAAAGTGCTTATAAGGCAGTTTGGTGGGCATAATATATGCATTTTGACATACAACAGCAGGCATTACTTCCCTTGGGCTAATGACCTCCCCAGCCATAGGCTTTTTACTAGGTCTTCAGTACCAGGCATGCTTTCTATCTCTAGTCTAATTAGAGAGCATTTGGTTTCCCCCACAATAGATGTACCATTATTGCCCAGTTGGCTCATTTGGCCTGGCTGGGCTATCTTACAGCTTGAAAGGCCCACTGCTGTTCACCACCATTGATGACTTCTGTTTCCCATAGGGCTGCATGTGGCCATATATTTTTCCAGCTTTCTGTCAGTTGTTTAACAGGGAGGCGGTTTCCAGCTCAGCTACAGCTTGATTTCTCAGTGATCTGCAGCACAAGCATATGTGGTCTTCAGCAATAGGGTCTTACCATCTCATTCTGGTGGGTAACCAAGAGCATTGGCAATGGCCTGTAATGTTTTGGGGGCTCAGGAACCTCCCTGACCAAAAACTCTTTGGAAGGTATCCCATTCATGGCACTGAAGTTTTTCTAGTAACAATCTATGGCTACTGGGTGTTCTATTATATGAGAGAGAACATATGGCATTTGGTTTTCTGGGCCTCAGGTTCCTCACTTAGTATGGCCCTTTACAGATAAATCCATTTCCCAACAAATTTCATAACTTCATTTTTCTTTATATCTGAATAATAGTCTGTTGTATAAAAAAACCACATCTTCATTATTCATTCATCAGTTGAGAGGCATCTAGGCTGGTTCCATTTCCTAGCTATTGTGAATAGAGCTGCAATAAGCATGTGTTAATAAGCAATAAGGATGAGCAAATATCTCTAGGATAGTGACTAGAGTCCTTAGGATGTATGCCAAGGGTGGTGTAGCTGGGTCATATGGCAAATCTATTTTCAGCTGTCTCAGGAAGCTCCGCACTGCTTTCCAGAATGGCTATATCAGTTTACATTCCTACCACCAGTGTAGAAGGGTTCCTATTTTTCTGTATCCTCACCAGCATTTATTGTCATTTGTTTTTTTGATGGTAACCATTATGACAGGAGTGAGGTGGAATCTCAGAGCAGTTTTAATTTGCATTTTCCTGATAACTAAGGAGGCAGAACATGTTTTCAGATGTTTACAGCCCATTTGTATTTCTTCTGAGAACTCTCTATTCAGTTCCATAGCCCAGTTTTTGATTGGGTTGTTTGATTTCTTATTATTTGTTTTTTTTTTAGTTCTTTGTAAATCCTGGTTATTAATCCTCTGTCAGATGTATAGCTGGCAAAGACTTTCTCCCATTTTTGTTAGGTTTCCTTTTTGCTCTGCTCATAGTGTCTCTTGCTGTACAAAAGCTTATTAATTTCGTGAGGTCCCATTTGTTGATTGGTGGTTTTACTTCCTGAGCAACTAGGGTTATGTTCAGAAAGTCCTTGCCTAGGCCAACATGTTGAAGTGTTTCCCTTATTTTATCCTCTAGCAGTTTCAGGGCTTCAGGTTTGATATTAAGGTCTTTGATCCACTTGGACTTGATTCTTTTAATGGAGAGAGATAAGAATCTATTTTCATCCTTTTACATATAGATATCCAGTTTTTCCAGCTCTGTTTGTTAAAGAGGCTGTCTTTTCTCCAGTGAATATTTTTGTCAAAAATCAGATGACTGTAACTGTTTGGATTTGCGTCAGGGTCCTCTATTCTGTTCCATTGATTCCATTCTGTTCTGTTGATGTACGAGTCTGTTTTTGTGCCAGTACCATGCTGTTTTTGTTACTATGGCTCTGTAATAAATGTTAAAATCAGGTATGGTGACACTACCAGCCTTATTTTTGTTGCCTAGGGTTGTTTTGACTATTCGAGGTTTTTTATGATTCCAAATGAATTTTAGGATTTTTTTTATTTCAGTGAAGAATGTCATTGGAATTTTGATGGGGATTGCACTTAATGTATAGGTTACTTTTGGTAAGATTGACATTTTCACAATATTGATCCTTCCAATCCAAGAACATGGGATGTCTTTCCATTTCTTAGTGTCTTCTGCAATTTCTCTCTTGAGTGTTTTAAAGTTTTCATTGTAGAGATCCTTTGCTTCCTTGGTTAAGTTTATTCCAAGGTACCTTTTTTTTTTTTTTTTTTTGAGGCCTTGTGAATGGGAGTGTTTCCTTGATTTTATCCTTAGCCGGTTTGTTGTTAGTATATAGGAAGGCTACTGATTTCTGTGCATTGATTTTGTATCCTGCTACATTGCTAAAAGGGTTTATCATCTCTAAGTTTGCAGATAGCGTCCCTTATGTATAGAATAATACCATCTGTAAATAATGATAATTTAATCTCTTTCCTATTTGTACCCCTTTGATTTGTGTCTCTTGCCTTATTGCTGTAGCTAAGACTTCCAATACTATAGTAAATAAAAGTGGGGACAGTGGACACCCTTGTCTTGTTCTTGATTTTAGTGGAAATGCTTCAAGTTTTTCCCCATTTAGTGTGGTTTGACTATAGCTTTGTCATAAATAACTTTACTATCTTGAGATGCATTCCCTCTATTCTCACTTTCTTTAGGACTTTTACCATGAAGGGATGTTGGATTTACTAACGCTTTTTCTGCATCTATTGAGATGATCATGTGATTTTTGTCCTTCAGTCCATTTATAGTGTACTACATTTATCGACTTGCATATGTTGAACCATGTCTGCATCTCTGGGATAAATCCTACCTGGTTGGGGTGAATGACCTTTTTGATGAAAACTTGTATTCTGTTTGCCAGTATTTTGTTGAAAATTTTTGCATCTATGTTCATGAACAAGATTGGTCTGTAATTTTCTTTTTTAGTTCTGTCTTTCTCTGGTTTGGTATCAGGGTTACACTGGCTTTGTAAAAGGAATTTGGCAGTATTCCTTCTTTCTCTATTTTTCAGGAAAGTTTGAGAAGCATTGGTATTAGTTCTTCAGTGAATGTCTGGTAGAATTCAGCAGTAAATCCATCTGGGCCTGGACTTTTTTTTTAGTAGGGAGAATTTTTTTATATAACTGTTTGGATCTCTGTGCTTGTTATAGGTCTGCTTAAATGGTTTATCTCATCTTGATTTAATCTTCATAGGTCATATACATTAATGAAATCATCCATTTCTTTCAGATTGTCAAACTTGGTGGAGTATATGTTCTTAAAGTATGTCCTTATGATTCTCAGAATTTCATTGGTGTATGTTGTAATGGAGCCTTTTTCATTTCTAATTTTATTTATTTGTGTCTCTTCTCTCTTTCTTTTGGTCAGACTTGCTAAGAGCTTATCAATCTTCTTGTTGTTGATTTGTATGTTAATTCCATTGTGATCAGATAGACTACAAGGGATTATTTCAATTTTCTTGAAATTTTTAAGATTTGTTTTATGTCCTAACATACAGTCTATTTTAAAGAATGTTCCATGTTCCGCTGAAAAGAGTGTGTATTCTATGGTATTTGAATGACAAGTTCTGTAGATGTCTGTAGAGGTCCATTTGTTTTATAGTGTCATTCAGTCCAGATGTTTCTCTGTTTATTTTTTGCCAGGATGACCTGTCAATAGGTGAGAGAGGGCTATTGAAGTCTCCCACGACAATTGTGTTTGGTGCTATCTGTGATCTCAGTTCTAGAAGTGTTTGTTTAATGAAATTGGGAGCACCTAGGTTTGGTGTATATATATATATATTTAGAATGGTAATGTCCTCCTGTTGAAGAGTTCCTTTAATCAATATATAATGACCTCCTTATGTTTTTTGACTACTTTTGGCTTAATGTCTATCCTGTCGATATTAGGATAACAACACCTGCTTGTTTCCTAGGCCCATTTGCTTGAAATACTGTTTTCCATCTTTTCACCCTAAGGAGGTGTCTATCTTTTATGGAGAGGTGTGTTTCTTGGTGGCAACAGAAGGATTCTGCCTTTAATTGTAAGTCTGTGTCTTTTTGTTGGAGCATTAAGGCTGTTGATGTTAAGAGTCATTACTGAAATGTGTGTTTTAATTCTTGCCATTTCTTGTCTTTGCAGTTTTTCCTTTACTCTCTTGTATTACTTACTATTTGAATATGGTTTAATTATCCCAGTTTTCTCAGATATGGGTTTTTTCTTTTTCTTCAATCTGAAGGATCCCTTTAAGTATTTTTTGTAGAGCTGACTTTGTAGACAAATATTCCTTTAGCTTGTCTTTGTTGTGGAATGTTTTCCTTCAATTGGGATGGAGAGTTTTGCCAAGTTTTACCAGATATAATAATCTTGGCTGACAGTTGTTTTCTTTCAGAACTTGGAATACCTTACCATAGGCCCGTCTGGCTTTTAAGATTTGTGTTGAGTCATCTGCAGTTATTCTAACGGGCTTGCCTTTATAAGTCACCTGCTGCTTCTCTCCTGCTGCCTTCAACATAGTTTCTTTGCTCTGTGTGTTCAGTAGTTTGTGATATGGAGTGGAGAGGTTTCTTTCCTGGTTTTGTTTGTTTGGTTTCTGAATGCTTCCTGTATCTGCATTGGTACCACTTTCCCTATGTGGGGAAATTCTCTTCTACGATTTTGTTGAAAATATCTACAAGCCCTGAGAGTAAAATTCTTCTCCTTCCATTATACCCTGAATTATTATGTTTGATCTCTTCCTAGTATCTCAAATGTCTTGAATTTCCCATTCATACTTTCCTATTAGTCTTTCCTTCTCTTTGTTGGACTGTTCCAGTTCTGCCACCTTGTCTTCCAGTTCAGATATTCTGTCCTCTCCTTGGTCCATTCTATTGGTGAGACTTTCTGTGGAGTTTTGTATTTGACTTAACTGTGTTTTTCATATCTAGAATTTCTGATTGGATTTTTTATGGCCTCTATTTCCTTATTTATATCTTCTATCAACCTTCTAATTACCTTAAATTGGTTTCCTGTGTTCTTCTGGAATTTGATTTCCTCTTTGATTTCTTTGCATATCATTATAATCATTCTTTTGAATTCTTTGTCAGACATTTCATCTCAACCTCCCTGAAGGTCATTTCTAATGGATTTATAGTTTGGGGTGAAATTATATTATCTAGGCTTTTTTGTATTTCTTGTATTATAATGTAGAGATTTTTTAAATCTTGAGTTATTCAGTGTTTGGGTTTACTACTTATCTGCTGTATTCTTTGATTTGTGGTTGAGAAGTTATATATCCTCAGGGTGGGAGCCTAAGGTGCCAGGTGTGACTCTTATATTATTCCCAGAGTGACCACAGAGGTGACCCAATGAGTTGTAGTTGTGTGGTATGTAAATATTCTAGTAGGCAGAGTGGGGCAAGAGGCCCAGAGGAGACCAGAAGATGCTGAACACCTGATTTCTCATGACGACAGATGAACACTCCTAACTTGGATTAGAACTCGTGCCTGAAATTGATCTCCAACACACCCTGCTGTCCACAGTAGAACATGCTATGATGTTAGCCCCACCCCAATATGGGTGAACTCTATGATCCATCCTTCAGATCTAACAACAAATCAGATACTTCCCCACCTACCTGAACTAAACCCCATAAAGGTTGCAGCCTGGTGGGGTTCCTCTCCTTCCAGAGATCCTCTCATCTGCGTTTGGTGTGGTCTGAGCTTCCCCCACGTGAGTCTGGCTGGGTGGAGAAGGGAGACCTAACCCTGTCCTTTAGTGTCTCCTTAATCCTGGTCTTTCTGCTCTGTCTGATGATCTCTAATTTACCATTCCCACTCAGGATCTGACATGTGGGCTCTCTCCTTCCCCCCTCTTGCTTTCCCCCTTGAGAAAGCACAATGCCAAGTGTGTTCCCCTCCTTAATTGCAGTCTCCCCGCTCTCTCTGTTTCATGGTCTCTGAACTTACTATGTGTGGATTGCCGCTTGGGATCTACCACATGGGTGCTCTCACATGTTCAAAGCCCCTCTAAGCCTTGCCATGTGTTTACAGCCCCTTTGGAACTTCACTTTCTAAGCCCCAGTTGATTCGGCTTTCCACATGTTTGCAACTCCTTCTGAACTTCATTTTGTAAGCCTCAGTCTTTCTAGCTCTCATGAGTTCCTGGCTTCATTCTAACTTTACTCTCCAAGCTTCAATTTCTCATTAACTTCCTTTTTTTAAAAAAATATTTTATTTATTCATTTTCAAGCAGAGAGATAGAAAGAGACAGACACAGAGGGGGAGAGAGAGCGAGAGCACACCAGGAGCACCATCTTGTGGGTCTGGCATATGTGGGTCCTGGGGAATTGAACCTGGGGCCTTAGGCACTAGAGGCAAGTGCCTTAACCTCTGAGCCATCTCTCCAGCCCTAACTTCCTTTTTTTTTTTGAGGTATGTTACCCACATAAAAATGTTCCAGTCTTCCTTTCCAGGTCTTAATTCTCTTTAAATAAACTCCACAAATTGTGAAACTCCTCAAATAAACTCAATAATTCATAATTTATCCTTCTTGGTTCTGTCTTTATTATTCTTCATTAAAGATTAGGGAAGAACCCAAAACTTTGGATTTATAAATCTGGGGGACACCCCCTGAGCCCCAGTGTTCCTGCATCGGCATTCCAATGTCATTAACAAGAGCCTTCACCACCAAAACGGGCAAGGGAAAGTGGATGGGTGTGTTAAGAAATTATTTGAATTTTGACTTGGAGCTTGAGGGAAGAGCATGGAGCCTTTTCCTTCTGACTTACTAATATTCCTCATGTATACATTTTCTCTGCAGGCTTGCCTTTATCCTTTCAAGTACCGAGGTGCAGGGATCAGGTTCTGTCTTCCTCATACCCCCTCTATTAGTCCAGCAGGAGCAATATCTGAGTCAGGATCCCAGAGCTGCTCAGATACTCTGACCCTTCATGAAAATTGAACCTGACTGATATGGAACATGTTGTGGGCATTAAAGTTACCCCCAAAATATTCCCTTGTGTCCCCAGTCCCTCTCTCTCTTCCCATCATCCTTCCTGCACCTTGGCAACTCCAGAGAATCACATAGAAGTCAAAGGAGTCCCTATCCATGCCAGCCTTCCAGAGCCCCACACAACCATCCTATGGCTATGGGAGAGGTCAGGGATGGCTCTTCCCTCACTAGCTCCCTGGCACACATGGCCACTTCCTCATAACCATCTTATTCCAAACCTTTTGGAAAGGCAAATTACCAGAAGCACTGTCTTAATCTGTGGCTGTCATCCTTTCATTTCATGGCCTTGGCTGTGAACTTGAGCCAGGAAGTATATGGGAAATCCATTCACAGGAAACATCTAATGTGTCCAGGTTTCTACCTGAGTACACCGTCTATTCCCCACAAGTATGGAAGAGGAATGACAAACGTTTTCTTTCTTCTTGTGATGGAGTCCTACACAAGCCATGAGGATGGGTAAGGCTTAGGTGATCCCATATATATAAAAATAAACTTCCAGGTGTAGCAACTCCAAGAGGCTCATATAGTAGTGTAGAGAATAGCTTTTTCCCTTGACATTTTTCCTATAAATACAGGGAAATGACATGGGACTGAGGTGGGGGGAGAAGAGACACAGGTCCCAAGATGATGGCACAGTCAGAGCCAAGTGACACAGGAAATCAGAAGGGAAGTGAACTGGCTGATGCAGAAGGTCCTGTGAAGGTGGCTAGAAGCAGGAAGAGAAGAGGCCCAGCAGTGAAGCCAGCTCCAGCGAATGGGATGCTCTGTCTTCAAGAGTCATGGGAAGGAGACACTGAACATGCACATAAGTGGACACAATGCTCTAGTGAAAGTCGACTCTTGACAACTTGATCTTTTCTTACATGAAAAAAGAAAGTACTGTCCATCTCCTTATTCTCCTGATTCATCCCCCATTCTCCACGCAGAGAGAGGTTTCCTCTCCTCAAGCCCACTGGTACCCTTTCCTGCCTCCTCCTTGCCTGTTGCTAGGCAGCTGTGCTTCTAATTGTGATCACTGGAAATGAGTGAGAAAATGGCCCTCCTGCACCTGCACTGTGTTTACCAAGAGAAGGGAAACCAAGGGCAAAATGACCTCCAGGCTGTGAACACATGAGCCATTTTCGGCCCTGTTTAACCTGACCACACAGTCACATCGGGGATGCCCATCATAGGTACAGTCACCATGATGTGTCCTGGGGAATCTTCAAGGGAGGGGGCTCTAGAACATCCTCAAGTGAAATACATAAAAGTATGAGTGGAATGTAGGCCTTACTTCCACAAATGCCTGCAAACTTAGTTGTTATGTCATTAGTTTTCCTTGCCTTTGCAAAAACAAAACATACAAATGCTTGCCCCATCCTGTGACGTGTGGGGTATAGACTTAGCAGAAGAGGATGTCAGGAGTGGGCAGAGACACATTCTTCTGTAATGATGAGGCACAGCTTTGGGTTTGAGACCTAAACTACTTCACAGGTGACCACAGAATAATGTTCCCAGGAGCAGATGCAGTAACCCCAGGAAGATGTATGAATGCCAACCACGGTCATCATAGAGTGCCTCCACAATGGCCTGTCTTGTTCCAGCCAGTCCTCAGAAGAACCAGCCACGGCTGAGAGGCAGCATTGTGATTCAGAGCATGCGTCCACATCTGCCCTTGCCTTTTTCTGTATTCTACCTCCTGCATTCCACCTGAATGTCTCTATGGTTCCCAGTTGCAGTCCTCCTCCTCCTTACCTGTTAGTTAGGTGAAGGCGCTGCTCAGCCTTCTCTGCTTACTCACTCCACTGTTGTTGTCTGCTGGTGCCCTACCTTTGCCCTCCATCAGGAGAACCTCTGAGCTCACTAGACAAATCCCAGCACTTGTCAGGACAACTCTTCCTGCTCTGCTTTAGAATCTCCCCTGTGCAGTGACCTTAGGAAGAGGCCCTGGATAATCTGGCTCCTCCACACCTGCTCCAGCCCACACCCCACCTAAGCTTCTCTGCTTCTCAGAGTCAGCTGATGTGATTCCCCTGCTCACCCCTCACTCCCAGACTCAAAGGTGAGGTCCCCCCAGTCCCCTGAAGGCCCACCCTTGCCCTTTGTTTACCACTCTGAGCTCATCTCCTGAGCCTGAACCTTCCTCCATTTCCTCCTCTGCTCTCATGCTGGTCTCCATGTTCCTGCAAGACGACTCCAGGTACCCACTAGGATTCTGGGCCACCTGCTCCTCTAAGAGGCCTGGCTTCCTCCCCAACCTTGAGGGTCTGCTTTCAGAATGAGCTCTCTGCTACATCTTCCTTCACATCCTGCTTTATTTAAACTATCTTAACATTTTTTCATGCTATATATTCATTATGCATATGATCAGCTTCATGAGTCCTTTTTATTCAAGTATATTATGTACTTCAGTCATATTTGCCTTTTATACCTTTCTCTCCTACTCACTAGTCTCCTTCCTTTCCCCAAATAATCTCCTACACACATGTGATATGTTTATGTGTGTGCTTACATGTGTTCAGCTGTTCCAGGATCCACATGGGAGAGAATATGAATACAGAATATTTGTCTTTTGAGTCTGTTTTGCTTAATATGATGCTTTCTGGTCTCGTCCATTTTGTTCTGTGAGAATAAAACATAATTTCATTCTCCTTTATGGGTGAATAAAAGTCCATTGTGTATGTATACCACACTTCTTTATCTGCTTACCACCTGGTCTGACCTCCATCCATCCTTCTTGGTGATTAGCTCTTCATGGGAGAACATGCAGACTCTGTGTTTAGTTTCCCCAGTGGATCTCAAACTTCTACAAAAGCCTGAACAGACACCACTGTGTGTAATGGGGATTGGGTCATCTGAGCCTGAACAAGGAAATCCACGGCCCCAACCTGAGATGGGGAGGGAAGTAGCAGTGGCTTCCCTCATCCCAAATCTGAGACAAGGGGGAGCTGGTGGGCTTGAAGTCGCTCCTTCTGTTTTATAATCAGGTCGAGGGCATGGGAAGCCTGTATGTGTGGTCTCCAGGGGATCCAGGTGACCTGCCCGGGACTACAGAGGGTAGACGGTGTATGGATGGGAGCTAGGTCCTGTCTTAGGTGTGTCTTGTGTCCAGCACCATCGACTGTTCTCTTTGTTTTACATTGAGGTGACAGATGTGATTGTGTCTTCCATGCCAGAGACACCACTGTAGGTGACACTCATACTTCAAATGACCTGACTTGTTAAATCTCAAGAAAGCATGGTCTCTACCCTGTCTCAGGATATTTTTGTTCTTTCAGTTGAAACATCAGAATTAAACCATTTCAAAATGAGGAAAACAGCAAGTGCAGGATTTCTCCTTCTGACCTGCTCATGCTGTACCAGATACTTGAGTTGTATCATTTACGCCTGTGGTTATAATTAACAAAACTCCCAAATGGATGAGACAGTCATCAGAGAGAATAAAAAGATAATCTGAATGATTTCATTTTGTTGTGTTGCTCGGGCTAAATGGCAGAAGCGCCCTGACACCCCAGGGTGGGAGTGAGTGCACATTTCATTAGGAGTTCTGCTTTACCCACAACCAGACCCTCATCACCCAGAAGTCAGCTGCCCAAGGCTCTTCTCTCCATATGCACAATAAGCTAGCTATGGCAGTTGTCGTGAGTTCTCCCTTTCTGTTGGTCAAGGTCAGCCTTTATCTGTCTGGGATTGGGCTTGCCAATTCTCACAACCGAGAAACCTTCTTTGGGCTCAGAGTCAGCACTGGCTCACCCGTTCTTTACTACTGGCTACCTCTGCTATACGTAGTGTCACAAACTAGGTGGCTTGCAAAAGCAGAAATTTATTTTCACAGGTCTGCAGCCAGCAGCCCCAGAATGAGGTGGCAGCCAGGCCATGCTCCCCTGAGTCCTAGGTGGGTTCTTCTTGGCCACCACTCCCACCCCGCGTGTCCAGGTGTCCTCTGGTGTGACTGTGTCACTTTTCCCCATGCCATCAGGTGGTGGAAAAGGAAAACCCCGGGCTCTTCCGTCCCTCCTAAGAACACTAATCCAATTCTTGAGGGATGCAATCTCATGACTAACCAACATCTATAGCCTTGCTCCCTCGTGCCCTCAAACTGTGGGTTAGACTTTCCATGTGAGTTTTAGGAAACACAATCATTCAGTCTGTAATTCATATATTTGTTTTATTCTATTTTTTTGAGAGACAAGCATCTCACTATATAGCTCAGGCTTATCTCAGGCTCATTTCATAGTCCAAGGGGATGGAAGTAAATACACAGATACCTTCTAAAATAAAAAAATGTCCTTTGAGAACATTTAGAATAATCAGTACCTAATATGTGGGCAAGAAGATAGTCTTGAAATAATACTTGTTGATGTTTTGATATTCCTTTATTGTGAGCTCTGCTATCTAAATTCATTCTCAGGTAGCAATAGAAACCATAGTTGGATTTCTTAAAATTTGTTTTTAAGGAGCAAACCAAATGTTTAAGTGACAGCTAATAGAATAATATTCATTCTCCTCAAAAATTCTTTGAATAGATGGTTTGTATCATTCCATGATGGTGCTAAACATAAATTGAAAAAAATATATACCACTCATTTTAAGAATCCTACTTAGAAGATAAAGATTGCGCACAGTTGGCAGATGACCACATCATGGAAGGCTATTCGGGGATTCCTGAGATGTTCAGAGAAGCAAGTGCTAGAGCCAGTGCGGGTGAGCCTGATCTTGCTTGACAACGCAGTCATTTCTTCTGTTCCTGCTGCTTTTGACAGATACGAGCCACTGGCTGCTGTACTCCTGGGTGAGAAGAAGGATCAGGCAGCAGAGGAAAGGTGTCGGCTTGTTCTTCAACGGTGTAAATTACAAGGCTGGCAGGTTGGTGACCTACAAGCTATGAAAACAGCCCATTGGGATTTTAAAGGCTTGGGCTGAGTCATGATGGCAGCCACCAGAATCTTCCTGGCAAAAACAAATCCCATTGATATGGTTGGCAAGCATTGCATGCAGGCACTCACCAGAACCATGCCACTCTTTTGGTTTATGGGGTTCATCACCATGAAGCCAGAGAATGAGGCAATCCGAGAGACTCCCCTGACAGCAATGGTGAAAAGGGAGTTTCCATTTAATGTGCCAATGTCTTAGATCCATACCTGATCACCAAAGCTTTTTAATATCTTTAAAATGTAGCTGTGTTAGTTCCCCTTCCATCACTGTAACAGAGGAAAGGTTCCTCCAGGCTCATGGTTTTAGCCTGTGATTACTGGCTCCATTTCTTGGAGCTTGTGGTAAGGCTGAGCATCATAGAGAGCTCACTGCATGGTGTCCAGGAAGGAAGAAAGAAAGGAAGGGGAAGAGAAGGCACTCCAGGACCCCAGCATCCTTGCAAGGTTGTTCCCCCACTGACTTAGCATCCTCTCACCAGTATCCACTCTTCAGAAATTCCACACCTCCTACTGGTGCTGCATGTGAGGGACCAAGCCTTCAACATGAGCCTTTGGAACACATCTAAAATCCAAACTATAACAGTAGCAGAAGACAGAGAAGCCATGGGAACTGACGCTGGGCCACGCTCAAAAAAGTTCTGTGTGCTTAGGTTCTTCCATTGCTTTCTCTGTCCTTCTCACTGCTTCATGGTGAAACTGTCACTCTCTTTAAGCTGCATTTAGGGGCAAAGTGTCAGCATCTGGTATCACTAGGCCATCATAGGGAGAAAGTAAGACAAAATTCCCTGCAGCTCCCCACCAGAGACAGAGACAAAATCCCCTGCAGATCCCCACCAGAGACAGAAGACAAGATCCCCTACAGATCCCACCAGAGACAGAAGACAAGATCCCCTACAGATCCCACCAGAGACAGAAGACAAGAACCCCTACAGATCCCACCAGAGACAGAAGACAAGATCCCCTGCAGATCCTACCACAGACAGAAGGGACAGCTCTGGATCTTGTTCAGTGCCAGAATCCCAGTCTTTACTGGCTCCCAGAGGAGGCTTGAGTGAAGGTAGAGAAAGAGCATGGAAACACATGAATGCCAGGACCCGGAGAGCTGCTTGGAAGGCCCAGGAGGACAGAGCTTTGATAAAAGCTAAGGACATAAAGGAAAGCAGATATAAGCTATAGTTTAAGAAGCTGATATGCAGACCATCAGAGTAGAAGTTCACGATCACTGAGGAGAACAGAAGTGAGGCCTCAGCTCTAGGAAGACATGGGCAGATGGCTGCAGACGGAGGCTGTTGCTGATAGCCTCACAGCCTCGGTGGAGCACGCAGAGGATACTGGATGATCCCAAGTCTCATCTGCTCATGACCAGAAACAGAGTCCATGGGAGTCATGACTTGGTTCCCGGTGCCACCTAGGTCCTTCTTTTGTTATCCTTTTCCTCTTCTTTTTGTTTAACTAATAATGGAAGCTGAACTTTAAGTCATATCTGAGGGAGGAGGCTTACTCACTCTGAGTGGTCGTGGACAAACATCCATGCAGAGAGATGGGATTAAGAAGGGAAGGAGAAAGGAGGAATTACTAACCAAGGGTGACATCAGCTAAGCACTGTGGAACTGGTGACATAGACGTGGGATTCACAGGAAGGATGATTTATCAGACTTACAGGTAACTGAAGTCATTCCACTGAGTCATTGCTAGAGTTTTAAAAGAAGTAATTGCAGAGTAGTGGTTGGGAAATAATGTAAAACGTAATGGGAAGATGCCTGCTTTCCTTTAAACAATTCTACTCAAGACGAGAATGCACATATTGTACATACATCTCAGGACTATTCTCAGCATGCATGTACATATGTATCTATGTGGGGTGTGTGTGTGTGTGTGTGTGTGTGTGTGTGTGTGTGTGTGTGTGTGTGAGAGAGAGAGAGAGAGAGAGAGAGAGAGAGAGAGAGAGAGAGAAAGCTGAGAAATCAATTCTCTTGAGGGAAGTGGCTGTCAGGACAGTTCCCAACCAGGGTTCATCCAGTACATCAAGTAGAACATTGCCAATATGGGAGAAGGCAGAGTTATATGGTCCACACTGGAAAGCATTGAATCTTGCAGACCTGTCAGTGCTTGGATGGATGCCTTCAGTAATTGCCGAGGTGGTTTCAGCTGAAGCTTACTTTCAAAAACAACATCACTTTTTAAAATGGGGAAGTGTTTTTATTTCATTGCACAAATCTATTTTCTCCTCACTTTTTATCTCCATGAAAGAAGCTTGAAAATACCAGCAAGAAGGAGAGGAATAAGAAGAGACAGAGAGACACACACACACACACAGAGAGAGAGAGAGAGAGAGAGAGAGAGAGAGAGAGAGAGAGAGAGAGAGAGAGAGAGAGAGAGAACATATTGCCAGTCATCTAGTTGGGAGAGACAGACTGCTTCTCCTCGGCTTCATCAGAGTAACATATTCTATGCCACAGGACCCACATTTGACTGCACAGAAACAAAGCGTATTCATACTTCATTTCAAGTGATACAGCAAAAGAATTTTGTTAAAATCTCACTGATTCCTGACATTGAAAGTCAGACTCCTCAGCCCCAGAGGTATTTCTTTGAAATGTGTGCAAAGCTATAGGCACTGCTGTTTGTATTTGTATTCTGTTCTGGGCTGCTAACCAGTTCAAACATGAAGCAAAGGCTTTCCTTGGAAGCTTGGGAAGGTGGAGTGGATGGCTCGTGGGCCACATTGCCAGGACTGCAGTGTGTGTTTATTAAGCTGTCAGTGTTCGTCCTTGGCCCTGAGTGACTACAGAAAATCATTGGTTATTTCCTTGCACTTCTTTGACAGAAAAGATGGAGGACAGAAAAGTTTGGCCTCATTTTTCTATTACATGAACCTGCATAGTGTTAGCTAGAAATTTAATTCTTTTCCCTAAAAGATCATCATTCTATTGTCATTTGAGTGGGTCCTAGAGGTCTTGTGGCTTTTGTCATCCTTCCTTAATTTTGGTCAGATCCCGGGCAAGACCAGCCCAGAGTTTCCAACTCCACAGTTCTCACTCTGGTATGTTGGGAAAGCTTGTGAGATGAGAGCTTCCTTAACATACATCCTATCTTCACAGCTATTAGATTTCTTTGGTGATAAAAAGAGGGAGGGGATAAAGGAGGGAGCCACATGTGATTTATTCTTTGTGTACTCATGGATTTAGAGCCAAAACTTGGGAATTTAAGAATCACTCCTTTCATCTCTCTTGCAACTATTCCAAGCTCTCTGCTTACTCTGTTGACCTTGAGCCTAATAACAATTCCATGGAGAAAAGGGGAAGTAGGCAGGAAGAATAGAAATGATTCCATCTTAAATGTGAGGAAACTGAACCTCATGGTGTTGGGAATCACACTGATGGAAACAGTAGATTGGTAGGTGTGGTGCATGTTTACTTCACAGGGAAGTACCCTTTTCTGAGGCCAGCCTGGAACACTACCTCTGCATTTAACTTGACCTGTATCTAACATGCCTATGTGGAGTCATTTTGTCAAGATTTCAGAATGTCAGAGGAAGAGATTATGCATCATATCAGCTTTGATCACAGGCATTTTTGCACTCTTGTGTTCCTCTGAGCAGCCTGGTCCTGGTAGCTAGTGTAGGTATTAGTCTGAGCCACTGGGTCTTAGAAGCTTCTGTCATTTTTATGTTTGTAATTTACTGTGTAGATAAAGGAAAACCAAGTGTCCAGTTGGCAGATAGATTCAAAAGGAGTCCTCTTTACCCAGACTTCCAGAGAAAGGGACAGGATGAGAGACAGCACCAATGGAGGTGAGAGTGGGGGTCATATGGCCTTGCATCCATTGTTAGAGAAGAGATAACTACAGAGCACCTATGCAACAATGTTTGTGGACATGCCCAGGCAGTAACAGGTTGGACTTCCGCAGTGCAGATCCACAGCAAGAAGTTTCCTGATTCCTGATGCTGCCTTCCCACATCCTTCTGCCCCCACTTCTTATTCCGTTCCCTTACCTGGCACCTGGCCTTTGACATTCCGAGCAATCTCTGTCATCATGGGTCACCTGTCCTTCACTTCCTCCAGGTTCACTAGTGGAGACTTGCATCTCCCATCTTCTTTTTCCATCAGAGGAGACAGAAAACACAGGGCTGGGTTTGTCTCTGCCTGACCAAGAAATGTGTCTTTGGGATAGAAAACCACAACAAACACTAGGTAGTTCATGTGAACACAGAGACACACAAAATTCTATAGTCTGGAGTGATTCACAACAAATACCAAAGGATAATTTCTGGGGAATTGTTGATCAAGAGCCTTAACGCTGAGCCATCTCTCCAGTCCCAGTGGGGGTATTGTCTTAGAGAAGAATTCAATGTGATTTTACCTTCTAAGTAGGGTTATAAGAGAAATATGCTAGTGTACTATCTCTGTGATAAGAAATGACTTTTAAATTTGTAAAAGTATTGCTTAGGTGTGGACAGTTGTAAAGAGGGCCAGGTTAATTATCCTGATCATTACTGTAAAAAACAAAAATCATGCTCTTTTTCTCCAAAGCACTTCTGCTTCCAATGCGTGATTTCCATCTTGTGCTCCCAGTGCCCATTGTGCCCTCCACATGCCCTGCCCTGCCCTGCCATTCCAAGAAGATTTCCCAACAAGTTAAATGGATGACCACAGCTTTCAGCAAGCATGACACTGTTCCATCACACTCAAAACCAAGACCTTTACGTAATGTGCTTTCCTTTTGTTTTTTTTAAAGAAGAAAATCAGGACATGGTGGTGGCTGGGAGGCATCCTTCTTACTTGGATTTAAGATGAAAACACGGCGTTAGTCAGAGCTGCATCCCTATTTGTTTTTTGTTTGTTTGTTTGTTAGTTTTTGGTTTTGGTTTTGGTTTTTTGAGGTAGGGTCTCACTCTAACCCAGGCTGACCTGGAATTCACTTGTAGTCTCAGGGTGGCCTTGAACTCATGGTGATCCTCCTACCTCTGTCTCCCAAGTGTTGGGATTAAAGGCGTGTGGCACCACTCCCAACTCTGCATCCCTGCTTATAAGACAGAAAAGCAGTAGCCTCTCTGTTGAGAGAACTGAAAGAAGTTTCTTGAAATGGTCTGAGTTGAGTCCATATGACAAACCTCTGAGAGGCATCTCTGCTGATTACATGTATTAAGTCATAGATTGAAAAATGAGTTCGTAAATCATCTTTCATTTGTTTTATTATAATTGTTATTGAGGTATTTCATTTATCTAAATATATACACTTTGGGTTCAGTGTTCCTTTCGGATAACTTTGAATGCAATCCCTTTGCAAATTTGTACCTTGACAGGAGTGTTTGGCCACTATGCCCTGCCTTAAAAACATGTGTGGTTGGCATTAGGCTCATGTGGAACATGGTTATTTTACATGTTATGTCCTTTATGTAAAATGAAAACCTTTGAAATTAATTCTAAGTGGAAAAATAGGTGGTCTAATCTGATTATCACACATTTTCTGTGCATCAACTGGTTAGAGAATGCTGTCTTTTGTGTGGTTACTTGAATACTATATTAATTTCTCAGCCATCTGGAGGGATGGCGGATGGAGAAACAAATCTGTTGGAGTGTGTTCCCATATTGCCAGAATGCACTCAGAACAGGCACTCAGGGAGCCCTGGGAGCCAGGCTCCAGGGAACATGCCCCAGTTCAGAACGGTTTCAGTCTCACTATTTCTCTCCATTCTGTCCACTTAAGGTAAGGACCTTACCAGCACAGTCAAAGGAGAGGCATCCCCATGGTCTGTGGGAGCTCTGACCACTTTGGGTGGAGGCAGCTTCTACACAGTCAAAGGGGAGGCATCCTGCCTGGTCCCAAGAAGCAGGTGCCTGTGGTGTCTGCCCCAGAGCCCATCCTCAGAGAAGTGAGTCATGTAACGATGCAAATGTGAGTCAGGCACAAGATGCATCTGTGGACTTTCTCAAGATCACACAAATAGGAAGTAAGAAAAGGAATGAGAACTTAAACTTCACCCTAACTCTTTATGTGATGGGAGGCAGACACATGTGTCTGTGAGAAAGAGTCGTCAAGACTTAGAGAAATAATAAAAGGCCTCACAATAGCCACAACCCAAATCTTGTTTGCATTTATTCACTAGCAACAAAAAGCCTCTACATCCGTCATTTTCTCCATCATTGTCTTCCTAAAGTAACTTACAGAATGTTCTATATTTCATTATATATCTGTGAAATCTGTGATCTTCAAAGGCTTTCCTCTCACAGTGCTGAGAACTGCAAGATTAACATTTTACCATACACGTATGAAATCAGTTGAATGAAGGATTTATTATTTCATTAATCTAAAATAGTACAATAGAGATAAGATAATAAAAGTAAGAGCAAAAAAAACTGTTAAAGTTTTAACCATCCTATACTTCTTTTAAGCATTTTCTAAGATGAAGCAATTGTACCCGGGCCCTTGGCTCTTATTAGTACAATAAATTAATGGTTTATATCTTTTATATTACTACTTCAGAAGCATACCATAAATCACCTGTAACTACAAGCTAGAATATAGCCTGTAAAGTCCCTCTCTTCTATTACTTCTCTTTCTCTGGAATTATCTTTGTTGAAAAAATAAACATTAGAGATTTAAAGTACTGTTCTAACTACAATTGCCTTACATATATAACCATTTTCACGTTCTTCCTTTTTACTGAATACTTGCATACATTTTATCTACATGTAAATCATTGTATATACATGTAAATTGATACTTTGTTATAAAACTAGTATGTATTCTTCATAAGAAATGTAAAATAAAATGGGAAAAGTTACAAACTACCCAGACTGAACTCTCTAGGGAGAATACACCACATACAGGGAGCGCTTACACAGGTTTCTTTATAAAGCCTATACGTGATCTTGACTCACCCTGCCTCGCTGGACTTCATATAGACAGACAGCGTGCCTGGGTCTCTTGTTTTCATGTGTGGTGAGCTTAGGTACAATAAAGGGTACAATAAACCCTTGCTAAACTGACTATGCCTAACTTCATTCACCTCTGTCCTTAGAGAACACATTGCCTCGCCTCTAGGTTATCTACAGTTGTTTTATTCAGAGCGTTGGTTGAGCACTTTTACATTACCAAGGCTGTACATGAACACCATGATGGCTTACACGTGGACACACAACCTAATGACTGCCACAGGTGCCTGGCCCCCATGCACTCTTGGTCACTGACCCCACACACCTTTCATGCAGGAGACAGGCACCCATTCATGGCACTTAGGTCATTGGGTTGAAAGGAAGGCCTAAAAGTGACCTCCAGGCCTGAGAGATGGCTTAGTGGTTAGAAGAACTTGTTGCAAGCCTGCCAACCCACCTGAGAGGATTGCAGTACGATCCTCCCAGCCCCACAGAGACCCAGGGGCAGTGGTGTGGAGGACTGCAGTGTGATCCAGCCCCACCGAGAGCCACGGGCAGTGGTGTGTAGGATTGAAGTGTGATCCAGCCCCATTGAGACCCAGGGGCAGTGGTGTGGAGGATTGCAGTGTGATCCTTCCCACAGAGAGCCAGGGGCAGTGGTGCACACATCTGTGATCCCAAGGCACCTCTGACAATGGGAGGCAGAGCCAGGAGAATCCAAAATGTCACAGGCCAGCAGGTCTGACAAACACAGGGGCAAAACAAGAAGAGAGACCCTGTCTGAAGGAACGTGGAAGGAGAGGACAGAGACCTGAGGCTGTCGTCTGACCTTTGCACACATGCGGTGTCACAGGAGCACTGGCACTCACATAGAGTAATCTTCCAGTGAGTACGTGTCCTGCACACATTTTCTGTCTCTTTGAAGCTACTCAGTCTGTTTGGGTGGCTCTGGTTTGCTCTCTACAATGCCTGTCTCTGGAAAGGGGATTTTTTTTGTATACTCTTGGCCATTTTAGTATGATTTATGTAATGAAATAATGCATAGGATCACATAGTCATTAATTTGCTATTAAGCTCAAAATAGTGGTTTTACTCGTCACTGCCTGCTGTGCAGGCCATTCTGTTCTAGGTGAGAGTAATTAATTTTCCTACCCTATAATTTTATGTAATTCAAGCCAAACCACCTTCTTCAAATACCAGAAGATACAGTACTCTATTAGATGTGTATGGCTGTAATTATCCTTTCTGTGTTGAAGTTAAACTTTGAGAATAGTCTATTTATAACAAAGAGAACTTGTGTGTTAGTATAAATTTATCCTCCAAGGATGTTTAGAAGTACATTCAGAACCAGGCTTCTCACAAAAACATCTCCATTTAGTGCCTTTACAAGACTAGCATGAAAATGTAACATGTTGAGATATTAATAGTGAAATATACAATCCAAAAAATGCAGTGATCACCCTTGAGCAGGCAGTGGGAGGGAGGAGCATGTGAGTCCAGCCTGGAGAGAAGAGCCTCCAGCAGTGATAGCTCCTGAACTTCTGGGCATGATAGGTCACTTTCTGTCTGTCTGTGAGACCAGAAGACGGTGTGAAGCAGGCATGAATGGATGAATGGATATGTGTACATAAATGGCAGACACATGACAGAATGATGGATGAACAAATATTGGACAAGAATATTTAGGGACAATGTAAGAGCATGCCATGAGAAAGAAAGGCAGGGTTGCTATAGGCGATGTGCTGTTTGCAGCACATACGGAAATGTTGGGGTCTGAGGGATACTTCCCTTGGGAAGAGAGAGATGACCTTGTAGGCACCGAAACTTGTTTTTCCTGGTAGAAATAGACAGAACAGCCTTTTACAGGGGCACAGTGACATTTTCAGATCAAGCCTGATGGGAGAACACTGCAGACTTCGGAACACATGAAAGAAAGATCACATTGTTTCTCGTGGCTCCTGGAAAGCTATGCACGTCAACTGGGAACACATTCATATTGTTGAGGCCCAGTAAAGAAAACCATGGCACTTTCTAGAGCACTGATATTGTGTGAAAGAAGATGACTACTTTTCGTTATATATACAGTTATGTCTTGTATGCTGTCGTTAAATGGACAGTGTTTACAGCTCTGCAAATAGATTTAGATCAAGGGAAATTAAGTTTTAAAGATTAATTTTGATCAGTGATGAAAATAAAATATTTTGTAGCACAAAAACTAGCAATGCTAATAAGACGTTTCTCATTAAAATGCCATCGATGTTAATAATACATCTCAATAATTATAGACATAAGAATCGATGTCAGCTAGCACAACACTACCACGCATATGAATCATTCAGAAAGGACTGCATGTATAGCACCGCATCCGCCCTGCTGGTGCAGAAAGATCTCTCACATTTGGTTCTCTGCTCCAAGGGAGTGAGTGGGAAGCTGAAATAACAGTAAACAGCCTCTCGTTCACAGGAGTGAAAAGGGCTCATTCTCACAGGGAAATAATCACAATATGGAGGGCTTGGAAGGGAAAGCCTAAAGCATCATATTGGTTTATAGGCCACATGGAGTCATCAGCATTTCTGGAAGATGAATAGATCAGAGGCGGTGTTCAAGGTGAGGCAAAGAGCAGGGACAGAATGAGAGTGAGTGCAGGTGAGAATTTCTGTCTACAATGACCCTGTGTCTAGAAGGGCAGCCCTGGAGACAGGAGATGTAGTGTTCTTGTTCTTGGAATCACATTAGATGTGTTTCTATAAAATAAATTAATCAAACAGTTGAAACAGGCTTAGAATGTTTCAGGCTTATTTTACATGAATGGTTTCTCTTAAATAGCTGAGCTCCTGTTCTAGCTAATGTCTGTTATACAGAAACAAACTTGAAGAGCCCTTGGGGTTCTCTCTTGGGGGATATGTTATTGATGGGATGTCCCTAGTGCAGAAAGGAGATAGTGGGTGAGGATGGAAGGAAAACTGTGAGGGAGAAGTACCTTGGGGTTGTGGTGCTTTGGGAGCACAAGGTGAGAATATAGGGTATGACATCAATTACAGAAGAGGAAAACATAGGTGACTTGTCCCTAAAAATATGGAAGTCAGTGTGTAGCTTAGACAATGGATTCTGTAGGCCTGGGCTCAGGCACCAGATCAGCCTGTAGATTTGAGTCTTACGTAGTTGATACTTCTGGAATAAAGAGCTCATCTGGGGAGTGTAGAAGTCAGAGAACAGTTCAAAGCAAACAGCTAGGTAGGGAGCAGAAACATATGAGCCTATGGACATGTGGAGCTGAGGTGGCAGACAGAGGAGGTGGGACCACAGTGAGCATGTCACAGAAGGACACATCACTCTTTAAGGTTGTTTTAAAGAAAAATAAGTGGTTGACAAGATCCCTCACTACCTCCTTACTAGAACAGGCCCCCCATGCCACCCACACCCTTTCAACAGACATTCATTCCTATGTTGTCTGCCTCCACAGCCCACACCTCTTAAAAAAATCCCTGAGAACTGGGGCAATAATTGCAGCATTGGAAGTAATCAATGACAATTTTATTTAATCCTTCAAAATCTGTCACTTCCAAACAAAAATATCCTAATGATTCCCTAATGAGCATCCTGATGACTGTGATTCACAGATGGTCTGTTTTTACAGGGTCAGGGTGACATGAGCATGTGCATCTCAGATGAGAACACTCTGCCTCCAGGAATACACAGGAAAAGACTCCAAGTGCTCCTTGTCTGATTTTTGTGAGAAGCATCCCTTCCTGGGAGAGTGATGTGCTTTGAAAGTCCTTGTCCCCCAGGGTTTCACGTGTTGGAACACTTGGTCCCCAGCTGGTGATGCTGCTTGAAAGGTTGGGGAAGCTTTAGGAGATAGAGCTTTGCTGAGGAAGTGAGTCACTGGGGACAGTCCTTGAGATTTTATAGCCAGCCCTCACTTTCTGTTCACCCTCTGTTTCCTGATTGGGGACACAATGTGACCAACTCTACTCCAGCTTCTGCTACTATGCCTCCCTCGCCATGATGGGTGATATCTCCCTTTAATGAAAACTGAAATTAACCCTTTCCAGGGAGGTTTCAGAAGGAACTTTAGAAAATTCAATTCAAATTTTGGAAGCTATTTTTATAACATTTGGAATTTATTCTCCAACCTTATGGCCTACCCCAACTGCTCTCTCTCTTACACACACACACACACACACACACACACACACACACACACACAATGTCCAGGTGTTTCCTGATGTGCCCTTCAGAGAGTGACACTGCTTCCATGTGATCCTCTTCCCTGCTCGCTGTCCACACAGTCATATCTGCAAGCTTTGTCATGTTCTTCTGTCCTTTCTCATGCTGGTTTTCCCATCTCACACTTCTCATCTCCCACCATTCCAAGATGTACTGGAACATTCCTGTTATCCATAAAGACAAAATGGTTTAGATGATGTGCATCCTCCCTGGCTTCCTCTCACACCCTGTGTTTCCTGGACATAATTCATTCTATCAGTAAAAACAGCATGTTGTTTGTCAGGATTTCTAGCTGCTAACCTTCCCCAGTGAGCAACAAGTTCCCTGGAGACAAGAAGCCCTCCATCCTTGGTCTCCCCTAAAGCCTAGCACAGTTAAAGATAAATCTCCTTTGGTGTTTTGAATGCCTGCTGAAAGTGAGCAATCCGACTCATCTCCAACTGCTTTCCTGCCCAGGATCCAGAGTTCCCTTCTCCTATTTCTTCCAGTAGGTCTTCTCCATGTAGTCCTCCTTCCATACTCCAGGTCTCTTGGGAATTTTGTATTCTTCCCACTATGTATTATTTGGGAGTTCCATGTTGGAGCCTGAGTTTGTATGGATTTGGCTTGGGACTCAGTTTCTGTCAGTGAGCTACACTGTGATTTCCAGAGAGGTGATATGCCTCTCCTTCCCCATGCCTGCCTCACAGATTCTTTCTGCAGAACTCATGCAGAAAGATGTTCTTCTAGTGTTCTTCCTGAGCAGCTGCCAAAATAAGCTGTCATTTAGAAGGGAAAAGAGCCCATGAGTTATGGATCAGGCCTAGGGAGAGAGTTACTAAGCTCTGTAGCCTTCCTCCCATATGACTATCTCAAATTTTAGCCACCTAAGACAAAATCAAAGGTGAAGGTGTAGGACTTCAGTCAGAGATCTTGTGACAGAGGAATGGCGCTGTCCCCACCAGTTGACTTGATCACCCCAGCTGGCATGATGCCAGCTCTAGGTCACAATCTCTGTAACCCTCTGCTTCATTGAGACAGCTGTAATGGATAAGGGAAGACTGAGGTTGCAAACTAGGAAGCCACCAAATATATTTGGGGTAACTCAGTTTTCATATAAAGAAGTTTATAAATACCAACACTGTTGGCCAGGCATACTGAAGCAAATGTGACCTTTAAGCCTTTCCAGGAACCAATGGTGTGGACAAAGTACCAGTCCTCATGTCACTGTGCTGTATAGCTTGTGGTGTGGGGTGTCATTTGATGTCCCCTGCCTTTCCCAGGAGCACACACTAGTCTTCTCATGTTAGAGGTGTTTGTCTCAAGTGCCAAGTATATGGTGCAGGCATTATCAGGAGTAGAGTTTTCATTACCTCACAGAACAGCAGCTCAAGACTTCTCCACAATTCCACTGGGACACAGCAAGTGCTCCCACAGTTATTCCTAAGAGCTCAGGAACACTTGCTGTGTGAGGGACACCCCTATCTCATACCACTGTCCTGAGAGGTCTTAGGAAGCACACCCCACAATATAATCATTCAAATAGTATATATTAGTCAGGGATCTGTAGAGGAAGAAAATCGATAGAATTAATTGTAATAAAAGGGATTTATTGGATTAACTCAAAGCAGTCCCACAATAGTGGTCTGCAAACCCGACAGTCAAGGAACCTGTAGCCACTAGGTCCATGTGACTGGATGCCTCAGCAGTCCCAATCCAGCACTGAGGATCTAAAGGCTTTCTGGGGAGCTTCATGTCTTCAGGATGGAAAGCTGGGGAAACTTTGTTCCAGGGCCAAAAAAAGAGATGCACAAAAAGCACCAGCAGCCAGGCAGGAACAGAGAGAAAGAGACTTCCTTCCCCTTTATATAGCCTTGGGGCAGGGTCTTGCAACCCTTTCCTAGATTTGTTGACATCCTGAGTCTCTGGAATTTCCTTTCTATACTGCCCTCCCAGGAAGGGATGTTTGTTTCTAGCTAACATGACTTCCTGAATCCCCTGAGCCTCCTTTTTCTCCTCATTTTGGAAGAAATCTGCTACACAACACTCAAGATTACTGTGGACTGCTGACAGGTCAAGCTGACAACAAAACTTAACTGTCGCAAACAGTGTGTGGCTGTAGCTCACCATTCTGGTTTGTCAACATATTTTTGTGTTCATCAACAGTACATTTAGATAAGAGCAGGTGCCTCGGGAGCTTCCCATAGATGCTGACTTTATTTTTCAGTAATTTCCTTACAAAACTAATCCTAGATAGTCATGTCCACAGCATAACGACTGTTTGTGGAAGTAGGTTAGAAGATTATTTAGAAGATTAACTCTCAGAAATGAGTTTCTAGAGAGCTCTACTTTTGTGCTAAAGTTCATTAATCATGATGGTGTAAATATTAACAATACACAGAGCAATGTGGATGAAGGACTGAAGTAAACATACTGTGAGCACCCAGTTGCTCAGTGTTCGTCTCTGTGTTTGGGTCCTCGGTGCAGGATCAGGTGCAATATCCTCTCTGTGAATGGGAACAAGAAACCACACCTCCATGACAGGCCCTGGCAAGGGTGGGTTCATGGGTGGGCAGGTGACCTTCAGGCAGAGTCAAGGCCAACCCCACCGGGCAACCAGCACATCAGTAGTGTTTGTACACACTGGTGACAAGTTTGCATGCAAGGCCACTATGTTCTGGGACAAAACCTTTTAAGTTTTAATTAAATGAAAAGTGTGGTAAAATAGGAGAGGCATCCCATAGTGGGTGTTGTTAGTATGCTCTTTCTTCCCTCTCCTCTGCTGAGATTCTTTTCCTCCATCAATCTGCATCTTCCTGTGGCCTACCCTTTGCCTTACAGATGGGAGTCCGCAGAGTGTTCCTGAAGTACTGGCATGTGGACCAGCTCAGTGAGTTGAGTCTCCAGCTACAGAGAAAGATCATAACCTGCCAGAAAGGTGAGCATTGCATGCATGTGTGCGCACACCCACAACCACACACACACACACACACACACGCGCGCTCGAGAACACAGACCTCCTTTGTGAGTATCAAGATCATTTGGTGCATCCCTGAGTTTAAATGACAGTAAGGTGGGCATCTAATCTTACAAGCTATGACAGAACAAGTCATTGTGGGGTGTTAGGAAGCATGTGACTCAGTTTACCATATAGCTATTTTGGCATCAGTGTTTGTATACCTCTCCTAATTTATTAAGTAGATTGTGTGTAAAATTACCCATTAAGTTTTCATCTACCTCACAGTTAAGAGGAGGGAATATCCACATCTTCTCATCTATTCATTCCTTGCCTTGCAAATATCCAGGGATATAGATCCCTCTAAGGATCATAGGACAGAAAGATTCTGTTGGAGTTGGCAGTGGGTGCTCTCCTCACCTCGAGTCTAGCTCAGCAACAGTAGAGGTTCCTGGAGTTCCTGCATCAGTGGCCCTGCAATGCTAGATTTCAGACCAGTCTCCAGTCAATTGTCTAAGCTGCATTTTCACAGTTCTACATATGCCTTGGAAACCCCTATATTTTTTATTCCTATATATTTATACACATATATGATCTGTAAGCAGAGAGAGATAGAGAGGAAGAGAGAGAGAAAATGGGCTGCCAGGACCTCTAGCCACTGCAAATGAACTCCAGCCATATGAGCCACTTTGTGCATCTGGCTTTACAAGGACACTGGGAAATCGAACCCAGGTTGTTCTACTTTGCAGGCAAGTGCCTTAACCTCTGAGCCATCTATCCTGCCCTGAATTGTTTTATAGCCATTAGAATCTATTCCATTATAACACTGAGAGAGATGGCATTCTGAATTTGTTTTCTTTTTCTTTCAAAATCCCAAGTGACTGTTTAAAAGGGAACACTATGGAAAACAACTACCATTCCTCATAAAACGAATGTGTTTAAGGTATCTTTAAAGAATTAATGTAAATCCATAGTGAATTCCTTGTGCAAAAGTAAGAGAGAGAGAGAAAGCATCTATATGAAGAGCCCACCCCATGGTTACTAAAAGCTTTGGGATGATGTGATGAGGGATGAGCTGAGCTCTGGGGTGTGTGTGGAACTCACTCTTACAAGGAAGCCTGATAGGATGGCATTCCATATGTCTGTTTCCTCTGGAGCCTCCTTGGGTGTGACCCATGTGAAATCTCAAGGACATTCTATCAGTCTCTGAGGATGAAAGGTCCTGCCACAAGCTATTCCCTCAAGCACGACAAGATTTTGCATGCCAAGCCTAAAGTTCACAACCTTCTTCCACGTCCAAGCATCTCATTGCAGGTGTGCTCCTATGATGTCTCATGAGAGAGGGCACAGTCCTGATCTCAGGTACCTCAGAGTCTTCCAGGGCTGAGAGGAGGAAGACAGAAGGGAAGTAAAGAGGACCTCCACAGGCACACTGTGGCCTGGCACTGGTCTTCCAGGCTCAGGAGGGTTCATAGGTACAGCCCTGCCTGCTGGTCACAGCTGTGGCTTCTGAGGCCTTAATTTGCAGTGTTCACCCAGTTCCAGCAGACAGGTGGCATCTTTATGGGCAGAAGGATATCTGGATGAAGAAGGCATAACTCAGCTCATGGATCTGAGTCCCTCCTTTCTCTGGCTTACAACAACTTGGCCTTCAAAGCTTTATCCTTCAGTGGATGGATTGAGGCTGGCCTGGCTCCTGTGAACCTCACCCTGCAGCTAGAGTCTGAGTACCTGTAGGTACCCTGTCTTCTGACCTGTACCATCCCAGTCCACCCCATGCTGACTGAATCCAGCGGAGCTGGGGATGAGTCCCATTTAATACAGTTCTGTCCTTAGCAAGACCAGCTCATGTGCTCCTGGGAGTCTCTTCACATCAATAAAGAAATGTGTGCCTGGTCGTCTGTAGAACATCCACAGGGAGTGTTCTTCTAATTATCAATGGAGACCACGCTGCTTCACACAACCAACATGGAGCAGAAGGAATGGGCACAAGCTGGCCTGCTCACCTTTTGAGAGGCCTGTAACATGGAACCAGGATGAAAACCATCTTGTTATTTTTCACAAATGAAATAATGGATATTAAAAAGCACTTTCAAAATGACAGGCTTTTAAAAGAACATCGCTTTTTATTTCAATATCTCTTAGAATTGTTTCCTCAAATTTTAAATATTAAATTCACTCAAAATTTATACAATCTGGAGGCATGTTCATATTTTAAAATGTTACATTTTTCTTTTAGTAAATGTTTGGGAAAAAGAAAGTTGACACCTTTGGTTTTCAACTGAATGGCTGGAGTTTCACCATTTTCCTGCTGGAATTTTTCTCTCTGGCTGTGCTATCATCTCCTGGTCCATGAACATGACCAGGTCAGCAGGCTGGTGGCACAGAAGCAGTCCTTAGATGTTATCAGGAAGACACATATCACTACCTACTTACAGCCAGCTCACTTTTGTGAGTTGTCCTCTGTGAGCACACTCAGCAACTGGAAGATATTTTTAAAGAATTTTCAAAGGCTGTCAGTTTGAAGTGTGAGCAAATGGAGGCATCCAGGTGTGAGACGGGTGTCCTTGAGTGAACACAAGTCCCCTGAGTGGCTTGGCTCCATCAGGCTGCTGGAGGAAGCCTGACCCATGTTCATCTTCCCTTTATTCCAAGAGATTTAAACATCCTGGAAGCATGTTCCCCTTCACCTTTCAAAAGCCAGTCTCAGATAGTTAAGTTTTGTTCTGTCTTGTTTTTAATGTAACAAGAGAGAGTAGGTCAGTAGGACAAATCAAAATCTTTGGTCTCCTTCAGTGTCACCACTGTATGCTCAATATTTCTTCACTTTCTTCTATGTTCTGTGCTTCCAGAAGTCTGGCTTTCCTTTTACTGTCTAATTTTATTGTATGGATTAGTTCAGCATAACTATATTACAGGAAACTTTCGCCTTTATCCAAAGTAACCCAGCAATAAGGGGAGAAAGCCCCGGCATGTTGGATGCCCACATACTATTTTCCTCTGAAGCTTTAATTGGAGGAAGTTGTGTTTAGCTCTCCACTGTCTAATCAGGTAAAGGCATCAGTGTGGAATGTTGGATAACCCATCTGTGTAACTTTATAGACATGATGTATTTTTAAAAAATATTTTATTTTATTTATTCATTTATCAAGCAGAGAGAGAGAGAGAGAGAGAGAGAGAGAGAGGGAGCCATCTTGTGGGTCTGGCTTATGTGGGTCCTGGGGAATTGAACCGGGGGCCTTAGGCACTGGAGGCAAGTGCCTTAACCTCTGAGCCACCTCTCCAGCCCAGACATGGTGTATTTTTAAATCCATGTTTTATAGACTAGAGCATGTCAGGCACACACAGTGGCTCCCTGAAACTGCCCGTCTTCTTCCTCTAATCTGAGGCCCTTGGAGATGGAGCCACAGAGGCTGAAGTCACCACACAGCCTGCAGCAGTGTCCCCGCAGTCTTCATGGAGGCTCTTGCATTCCTTGGCCATGCTCTCCAGCAGGCCTGCTCCCTAATGCAGCGAATTCTTCCTTCTGTTGATGGCAGTGAGCGTCCCTGTGACTCCCTGGTAGCTGATATGCCCCCTGGGGAGTCACAAATCACATCTAGATGGCTTCACGCTGGGAATGGAGTTGGGTCTGGTGTACAGAGGAATCAGTTGTGTTTACTGGAAGTGAGGAGAATTCCGTCATCACTGTATCCAGCATGGGGACGTGTTATTGTTTTGTTTCCTCCTTAAATGAAATAATAGCATGCCCAGGATATCCTGATGCCTCCAAATAGTTCCCTTTGATTTTTATTTTCAACTGAATCTTTGCTTTTAAGACAGTTCATTCACCTTTTCCCAGGTTTTACACATCCTTTCAGGCCTTCTTTCCTGGATAGCAGAAAAAGTGTGATTCCTATCATTTCATCAGATGCCCTCTAGTCCTCAGTGCTCTAGGAACTAAATCAGAATCGTGAAAACAATACACATAAGACACGTCACAAACAAACTCAATGAACCTTAGCTGTTCCTGGAAAATCTTGTAACGGGGAAACTTTGGTGCAGCCACATCTGGTTTTTTACTGCTGCATTTCCCCACCAAGTTTGTGTCTTCTAATGCAAAAGAATTATACACAGGGACAGAAATATGTACTTATCACACATTTATTCTAATTAAATCGGTTAAGAGAAGGGGGAATTGGATAGGATAGCCGCCCAGTCACCACGTGGTCTGTGAGGTTCATAAAATATCACCAAAGTGCACAAAATCACCCAAAAAGTGGAGAAAACAAAGAAATAGCACACATGTTAAAGAGGAATTCCCTTCTCCCCACCGCCCTCTGATCCCAGTACCAAAATCAGAGAGGGGGAGAGGCAGCACTCACTGGCTGGTCCCGAGTGTCTTCCCCAGCAGTCCAGACAGAAGAAAAAGTCCCTGCTCAAGTTTAAGTCCGGACTTTTAGAGATTTCCTTGCTGGAGGAGTGGCAAAGCTCTGGCCTGGGAGTGTCGCATGACATGAGGTCACCTGTTTGAGGCAATGCCCTCTCTACCTGTGGGAGGGGACTTCCTCCTAATCCCTCTCAATCTGACATCATGAAAGATAATCAGTGGTGTCAGAATGGTGTGGTGGGAGCCACACCCAAATCTTCCATTTGTTTGGAGCTAATTCTTGGTAGCCATCAAAGCTCAGCTTGTGTTACCAGAAAAAGAAGAAGGAGGGGAGCCCCTTTTATCAGTTACTCAAGGACTGTGGCTTTATTATTATTGAATTCTGACAGTTTCACCAAGGAGAGATTGGAATGTACTAACAAACCCTCCTCCTTCTTCAGGATTGAACACATTGTACTATAGAGTTGTGTGTGTGTGTGTGTGTGTGTGTGTGTGTGTGTGTGTGTGTGTGTGTCTTTCCCTTTTGCTCGGTCCACTGACCTAGGGTTGTGTTCTTTTGTGAAGTTGTAAGAGGGTTTCTGGCACGTCAGCACTTGCTTCAGAAAATGAGTGTCAAGCAGCAGGAGGTCACGTGCATCAAGAGCTTTCTGCAGCACACAGAAGACATGGCACTAAGAACTTACGACACACTGGTTATTCAGAATGCTTCAGACATTGCCCGGGAAAATGACCGGCTCCGGAAGGAAGTGCATGCTTCCTACCACAGAGACAAGCTGGAGGCCAGGGGCAAGCCAGAGGAAGAAATCAAAAGGTAAGGCAGCCAGGCTGCACCTTTAGCCACCCTGGTGAGGGAGTCCAGGAGGCCATGGGGATGGGGATGGTCCTTCCTGCCAAGCTCCAGTATGACAGCAGGCATGATGGGTGCTAGGCCAGGAAATGGCTCTCCTGGCTGTCCTCCAGTGAATTAAATACTCCCTGTGGAGTGTTTCTGTCACCTCACAGCCTCAGCTCACTCAGTACCCCAAGCATTTGTGCTCCGTGTTAGCAAAAGTAGACTGCAGGGCCCAGCATGTTCATGCCATCATGGTGGATATAAGGCTGGCTTACAAACTTCCGGAAAGAATCTGACCAAATAACTGAGACACCACTTAGAAACATGCGGGACTCTAATAAGTGAAGGCGCACATGTAACTCGCCAGGGAGGTGGCCGATAAGAAAAGCTCTAGGAAAACACAAAGCTTTTGTGTAAAACACCGTGGAGATGCTGGGCCTGGACTCTCTCCCTAGGCAAGCTGGATTGTTTTGTGCTCTGGGCCTTCCCCACGTAACATGATGGGTCAGCTGACCCTGAAGCAGACTTCCTGGGACAGCAGGGAGCTGGGTCTTTTGCATTTCAGTCCATGGCCCTGAACTTGGAAATGCCTTATTTCTCACTGAAAACAACTACATTTTGCCATCACTGCCTATATCAAATGATTGTTTTTTGTTGTTGTTGTTGTTGAAGTAGAAATGGCAATGTCTTTGCTAATTAGTTTCAAATATCTCAGTGGTTAAATGCTGGGGAAAAAAATCCTTTGGACAACAACAACAACAAAAAAAAAAAACTGTAACTAAGCATGCAGGAAAAACAAATTCTCCACTGAGGCCCACTGCTCATCCTCAGCGACTTCATTTTCTACATGGTGGGAGCTCGGTGCAGTGGTTCCAGCCCTGCTGGTGTTCCACCACAGAAAGATATAATTATAAAAAAAATGTTCAGAAACTCCTCATAAAATGAAGGCATTGGCATCTCACTCAGAGTACTTGATTACATTGACATGTGAAGGCAGATGGAATTTTTAAAGCCAGATAACTATTAATTTTCAATGACTTCTGGAATAATATTTATTATTTTCTCTGCTGGTACTAAGCAGTCACCCCAGTTTCTCAATTTGATGGTGTATTTATTTGCTTGATATAAAATTAAGTGAAGAAGTCTTCGTCTGTTTGTTTGTTGAATACCAGCAGTTCACTTGGCACTAGGCGGGCAGAGTCACAGCAAAGATGATAGCATTGCACGTAATTTGGTAATTGTAGTGGAATTCAAATGGCAAGGGAGTGGAAAAGGAGGGGACAAGAAGGGAGGGAGGGAGGGAGGGAGGGAGGGAAGGAGACAGTGCTAACATGTAAATCTTCCCAGTTTTACTGGAAG
>PVHP010016366.1:0-36110 GCA_004024765.1 Zapus hudsonius | reverse complement strand
TTACAGCTCTTACAGGACAACTTGCTGAATGAATGTGAGAGTCCCTTCACTCATAACTTCTCTGGATGTTCTACTTAGTGTCTGTAAGCAAAGAATGCCAACTGAAAAAATAATCATTTATAACCACTCCTAGAGTTCTTGTGAAAAACATTCTAATTGGATTATTTGTTTGGCATCTGTTGCAGTCAGCTTTCTAGTTGCTGCACAAAAAGAACCCAAACAAAAGCGGCTTGTGGAGGAATGGGTTTATTTGGCTTACGGACTCGAGGGGAGACTCCATCCTGGCAGGGAAAACGATGGCATGAGTAGAGAGGGCTGGACATCACCTCCACCACAGCACTGCAAACAGCGGCAGGAAGGTGTGCCAAACAGTGGCAAAGGGAAGCTGGCTTATAACCCCCATAAGCCTGCCTGCCCCCAACAACACAGCTCCAGTGAGTTTGTAAAATCTAAACTGCCATCAGCTGAGGATCGATTACCCAGAACACATTCATTTGTTTGTGGGGACACCTGGATCAATCCATGACAGCATCTTCTAAGATATAGCAGAGCAACTCTGACTTCATATAGCACAGTGATCACTGGCCACCTATGACTTACATGAAAATTGTACTTCAGGAATGCAGGGTTCCAGTCCTGCCAGACACAGTAAGTGAATAGCTAGGTGAACCTACATGCCTTGCAACCCTAGAAAAGTAAGGTTAGACTTAAGTCTCAGCTTTTAATAATCTCATGTCTTGAAACATTTAGGATGGATGTCAGTGTAAATCACACCATCCCTCAAATGCACACTTTCACATTAAATTCTTGGACTGACATACATGACAAGGAGCGTGTGACATTTGCTGGCATCCTACTAGTACGGTGAATTACTTTAGTGACTAATCCACATCTCATAGAGAAACGTCTCACAAACATAACTTGGATAAAGGGGAATGATGACATTGCTTCATTCTGCCTTCCATAGGACAATAGAACAAGGTTGGTAAGGGGCCTTATATTTTGACTTTAAAGTGTAAGGCTATGGGCTTGGTGGCTTTTGAAATTATCACAATGTATTTCCAAAATTAACTTTTTCAAGCTATGTGAAGACCCAAAGTGCTATTTCTCTGAAGGAAACAAGAAAGGTTCTAATTGGGTTTTTTTCTACGTCACCATAAAATTCACATAAAATTTTGTCAGAATGTTGAAGTCATTTGTGTCTTATCTTACATATATGCATCTCTGATAATGAATACTGTGTAGATAAAGTATGGCCTTCTCCCATGTCTAGCAGTAGAGTCCTTTGGGGGGTAGATTTATTTTCTATCAGTGTCTTTATAAGAAGATAAATGGTCCGTGTGCATTCATGTTCCTGAGAGCATTGAAGCTGTGTGTGAATTTCTTTACCAATGAAAACATTGTTTCTAAGATACACGAAGCTCTCATTGATCCGGAGAGTTCAAACCAAACTTAGTAATTTAGAAAAACACAGAATGGGGACTAGAAGGAGAAAGAAGAAGCAGAGGAAAGGAAGGTAATGATTAAGAAATAAGCCTGCTATTGTCAGCAAGAGTAACAAGCCAGATCCACAGAGTCACGCACTGTGGATTTGTTTGCAGTGGTAAGAGACCCTGGTATGCCCAGACTCACTATCTTTATATCTATTATCTATCTATCTATCTATCTATCTATCTATCTATCTATCTATCTATCCCTTTTTTCTCTCTCTCAAATAAACAAGTAAATAATTTTAATACCACAGGTAGACCAGTCCATCCACAAAAATTCTTATGAGCCAGGCACTATCCTAACATTTAAATGTTTTACATCATATCCACTAATGGCATTTAAAAAGTGAAGAAAGAGGCTCATGGCCTACGTTGAGTTATTTCATCTTCCTGCACAAAATAAAGCCTCCAGTTTTTAATATTTAACAATAAGGGTCAGACATCTTGAAGATACACTGACCAATGGCCTGAGAATGCAGAACACAGTGCTATATGGCACAGACAAGCAAGTCAATAAGTGCCCATCTGTGCAATAGTGGAGCTCAACCTAGGTGGGTAATCAACAGCCAGCTAATTGGCTGTGAGATCCGCTCAGTGGCAGGGAACCCCTGACTGGTGTGGGGATCCAAGACAACCTTGATCGGGGACCAAGAACCTGATCTCCATGGGGAAGTCCTCACTAACCACAGTCTTCAGAAAGGCTACACCCTTCACATACTCACCAAACTAGCATATTTGTCTCTATTGACCAATACTGATTTCACTCTCCGCTGGAGACTCTGTATTTTTTAGAAATCAATGAGAACTGTGGACAACCAAATCCCACCAAATGGACCTGAGTTGATGGGGACACCCAAGCAGAAGAAGAACCACCTCAAACTCACCATTTAGAGCCCTAACACAACTTCTAAGGAAGGGGGATGATGAGTAAAAGAGCTGTTCCCACAGCAAGGCAGATAACCTAGTGAAGGATCTTGGAGAGAGGCACCAAGGGTGCCCAAAATTGTCCAAAACACAAGACCAGAGACTCTTAAAAACCTAATAACTATGCAAAATTTAAACTCATCCACCATGATTCAGGGAAATTTGTGGAAGAGGTGGTGGAAAGAATGTAAGAGTCATGGGGGTGGAGAATAACTAATGCATAAAAGGGAATGTCATCCTGGTTTCAGTGGTTTTCTCTAATAACATGATACTGAGCATATTGTTTAGTCATTATATATATATATAATTTTAAGCCAATAAAAATGTTTAAAAAAATAATGAGGGTCAGGGAGACGACTCAGTGAATAAAAGCCCTTGCTATGCAAGCATGAATACCTGATTTCAGACACCCAGAATACACGTAAAAATTGGATATGGTACCAAGCACCTATAATTTCAACCCTGCCACTGCATGATGGAAGGGGAAGAAAGGAAAATTCCAGAAGTTGACAGGCCAACTAGTCTGTTGTATGCATCTGGGAATGACACAGAGATCCTGCCACAAAAAAAAAAAGGTGGAAAGAAAGCACAAAAACCAGGTTGTCCTGTGACCTTCACACATGTCTCCTGGCACAGGCATCTCCTCCCACCCCACCCCACCCCACCCCACCCACAGTCAGTGCCCTCAGCACCAGCCCTGAGCACCTGCATTTGCCGAAGCCTGGCTCCCTTTCCTTCCTTCCCCATGCTTCCTAGGAGGTCCCTGAGTTCCCTCTTCGGAGACATTCTTAGTTCCAGCTCCACCTGGCAACCTGTGTGTGCAGTCCGGTTCACTGCTTGGCAAATAAAGACACTGAGGTTCAGGTCTACTTTCCTGTGACTCTGTGTAAATTGAAATTGGGTTGTAAGCTCTGCCTCATATCAAAACAGTAGGTCAAGAAAACCATTTCATAACTTAATGTGGAGAAATAGACCCATGTTGCCATGGCATTTACTTTAAAAAAGAACAAAGAAAACAGCTCAAAAAAGTTTTTTAAAACAGCAAGATTCTTGTTAAAACAAAAAAAAATCCATGTGTCAACATGTTTTAATAAGAAAAACTTTAGTATTTCAGCATGTTTTTTAACAAAGAGAAAGTCACAGAATTCTTCTGTATGAATACTTTCTGTAATAGGAATGTACCTACCTGATGCAAGTGACCATTTGTAGGGGAAAAACATATACCCATATACCCCCAACATATTTTCTGGATGAAGTCAGGTTAAAAAGACTCTCTCGGAGGCAATCTTTACTAAAATGTATAAGACCTTTCCTTGCTGCTTATGGAAGTGAAGGCATAGCACGTGATTAGCTTGGTTAAGTTTGGTAAAATGAGTAGGTGCTTCCAGCAGCCATGAGGAGCCATAAATGATTAATGAGCTTATGATAGGGACTGGTGGGCACCTAGGAAGCCAACCAAATGACAAAAGTCACTTTATTGAACACTACTTCATGATCAATAGAGTACATTGGTTTTCTGGGGAGGAGGGATAATTTGGTTGGAATCTAAGGTCCTAACAGAATAAGTAGAGATGTGACCTCCTTCCCTCCTACTACATCTGAGAGATTCCTCCAAAGTCCTGAGCCCCAAGACATAGTTGGCACTGTTTTGCTTTATCTTGTCAAGATAATGTTCTCTCTATACATTCTGTCCTACAAACTGGTAAACACCTGAATTTAAAACACTGCTGGATGAAAATAAAGAAGGTCCCCTATTTAGGATCATTGAAATTTAGGATTTTTAGTTTTATGATGCAACAACACTATATTTTCAATGGAAACCATTGTCAAGTGTTGACTGTTGACCTTCCAAGCTAATGATAGACCTGTGTGAAACCTGTACTGGTTTGTCAGGACATATGCCCACTGTAAATTGAGGATCATCTGTGCTCATGGCCTAGTGTGTGAGGGCTGAGCATTCCCTCACTGTGATGCAGAAGTGATTTCTTGCCTGGAAATGTTTCAATATATCATCTACTGTGAGATGCTAATGCCTCAGATAGCTGGCTTGTGGGTGGGGGCTGATCTCAGAAGGCTTAGTCATGACAGAGTCTGTGAGCCTCAGTGAGCCTTTTACCTTCCATCCTGTTTCTATACCTTGAGGCTAACTGTTGCTCATAATCAAAACCTCCTTCATGAAGCTCTTCATGTGTTTGTCTAGACTTTCTGTTTCCTCTTGGTTCTTCACTGAATCCTTGATGGGATGATTTTCTTCATCTCCTTTTAGGCAGGATTGTTCCCTAGTGACTGGTCCTCAGCCACAGCTACTCTGCAGAATTCCCCTGTGTGAGAGTAGGGAGAGAAACAGTGAGTCCGAAGAGAAAGGGGCAGATGGCTTCCAGACAGGCATCAGGCAGAAAGAACCAAAGCCGATAGAAACAATCTACCAAGTAGTGTGAGAAGGACAGCTGTAAGCTCCCAGAATCAAACTGTGAGCTTTGGGCTGTGCATGCAAACAGCTCTTATAACATCATACTTGCAAGACGGCCATGGATTGAGTCACCATCCTGTATCAATAATCTACATGAATTTGATATACATCATCACATGACCTAATCATCAACTCAATTCTCTGAGATACTATCCCTTCTTTATAGAGAAATGGTGACATTGGGCGGGTAGGATGAAAAGAGAATGAAACTAATGAGAAGGGTTCATATTTCGATGCCTGGTTAAATCCAAGTCTGAGTCACCACACTCCACCACGGCAATGCTTCTGCTGATGAGAACTATCTCCAAAGCAACTCAAATCTCTAGACAGTGTTTATCTGTGGTTCTGGGGAACTTCAGCACATGGGTTCACCACATCATAGAAACTGTGATGGAAAAAAATATGGTCTCACCAAGGTTTTAACCTTTATATTCTCTTCAATCCAGAGCTCTGAGGGAGAGAGCTGTTAAGAACACTAGCCAAAATATAAAACTTTTTTTCTGGACCAGGTTTTAGTAGTGACATGGTTGACTCTATAATTTTTAAAATCCTGTTTTCTTTTATCTTCTGAATTCCTGCATCCATATGGTCACCCGTCTGGGAATGACCTGCTACTCAGATTTGAGGGAAAGCTTTGGAAAACCTAGGGAATCATGTGCCTAGGGAATCAATGCTGTCCAAACCAATGCAGAACTTTCTCTGGATTTTCTGTTGACTCCAACACAGTAGTTTTTGACGGAAAACTTCTGAAAGACACAGGAGGTGGTAAGTTTCTGAGTCCCTAAGCCTGCCCCCGAGAATGTTGAGGGTGCATTAACACATTTAGACTCGGCATAATAAATTTAGGTAAAGAAAGAAACCCTGGATAATAGACAGAAGATAGAAATTTTCAACCTATGAATTCTCACATGTGTGCTTGCTTCTGGGATCAGGAATCAGTCTATCCACTGGACAGCACCCCCTACCCCAGTCCAGCCATAATTCTCCTTTCTACACATTCTTTTCCAGTGTGGTGTGTCTTTGCCTAGGAAATTACTGCTTCCCCTCATGACATGGAGGGGAGAACATGGCAAGCGGTGACAGTTTTCACTGCTTTTTCTCTGTGTTCCAGAGCTGGCCAGGAACTGCTGAGCTTCTACAAACCTTACATGGGCTCTTCCCCACCTGGGGGTGATCTGGAATGCAGGTAGATCTCGGAACGAGAGTACATTTGTTTCTACAAGAGCAAGGAGTTGTTTGCCTGGGAGAGAGATCTCAGAAGGCAAAGGTTTAGGCAAACGTGGTGACCTTGGATGAGGACAGTCTGTCATCCTGAGAGCCAGGTGGGCTGCCACCAGAGGTCAGATGCTGCACTGAAAATCCATGACAAACTTTCTAAATGAAAAAGTTTCTTCTGACAAGTACAGGAAAATATAAAACATTGAGAAAAAGTCCTCTGTAAAATAAAATTGGAGAATTCTGTGACGGTCTTTGTTAGCTGGTATTATCGAACTTGGCTCTGGGGTTTTGATTGGTAGATGAGATCCTTGGAGTGGGCATGTCTGTAATGGAAGAGACAATTGAAGGGTGAGTTCAGTTTTCAAAGTTGCTGCCTAGAAATAGTTTTGATGGCTTAGATGACATTACCAAAAAAAGATGAATACATTAACATAAAGTGAAGATGGGAAAATGGAAAAAAAGACTTGAAATTTTCTTCAGACCATGCTATAAGTATCACCCAAAGAAATAGATTTGTTGCAGAGGGTTGACACTCTCTCTCTCTCTCTCTCTCTCTCTCTCTCTCTCTCTCTCTCTCTCTCTCTCTCTCTCTCCTTAGCTCTAGTGAGAATTTGACAGAAGGAAATACTGGTAGAATTTGAAATGTGCCTCCAGGAGTTAGTGATACACACTAGGGTATCAGATTCATCTTGGAAACAGCCCAGAGGAGAAGGAAGCTGAAAGTCCAAAATGTTGTGCCTGAGCTCTGTGCCTAAAACCCAGTTGGTACCCTGTTACCTGCTGTTCTCCTAGGGCTGCCATAACTTAACCTGAATCTGGTCAGTTAAAGCTACATAAATTTATTTGTCACACTTCTGGAAGTTAGAAATCTGAAACCAAGAAGTCAGCAGTGTTGTGCTCCCTCAGAAGGTTCTAGGAGAGAATCCTTCCATATGTCTGCCAGCCTCTGGTGGCTCCAGGCTTTCCTTGGTTCTCAGCTCTTGCAGCTCTGTACCTCAGTCTTCATTTTACCTGGAACTGTATCTCCTTCCCTCTTATATGAATTTATGATTCATTTGAACAGTACAGGAGAAATGCATCTCATGATTTTAGAAAATATTTTTATTTATATATTTAAAAGAAAAAGAGAGAGAGAAAGAAAATGGGCATACCACAGCCTATTGCCACTGCAATTAAATTCCAGATGTATGCATCGCTTTGCATCAGGTTTTCCTGGATAAGGGGGAATCAAACTCAGGCTGTCAGGCTTTGCAAGCAAGTGCTCTTAGCCACTGAGCCATGTCCCAGCCGCATGAATATTCTTAATTATATCTGCAAGCACCCTTTTTACAAATAAGGTCCTATTTATAGATTTGGCGTTGGCATGTTCACATATTGTTTGCAAGGTCACCATTTCACATTGATCCAGAATGAGGATTCTGCAGGACTATTGCTCTCAATATTTTTTTTTTAATTTTCAAGCAGAGAGATAGAGAGAAGAAAGACAGAGTGGACATGCCAGGGCCTCCAGCCACTGCCAACTCCAGATGCACCACTTGGTACAGCTGGCATCACATAAGTACTGGGGAATCAAACCTGGGTTGCTAGGTTTTGCAGCCTTAATTAACCTCTGAACCTCTGAGCCGTCTCTCCATCCCTCTCACTATTTTTTTTGACATAAGGTCTCACTATGTAACATAAACTGGTCTCAAATTGATATTCCCTTTACTTCTGAAGTGTTGGGATTACAGGCATATGCCACAACAACTGTTTTAAAATTAAAAATACTTTTAAAGAGAAATTGGAAATTGACAAGTAGGGATCAGCCAGTAGCAGAGGTGACATGGAAATCAGAAACAGGAAAACAAAGAGACGGCGATGGAGATTTCATGAAAGTAGCTGGTCATTGACTCAACTATGGAGCTTCCAAAAAAATATCCCAAAGTCACCAAGAAGGAAACAGTAAACCCAAAACTCACCCATAAGATCAAGGCCAACTACTGGTGTGCGGGGTGGAAAGACTTCCCATTTCATTTTTTCTCCCCTCTTCCAAACCTGATGGCCTAAGAATCCTCAGTTAACAAGCTACCCAAGAGGGGAAAGACCATCCACAAATAATCTGTTTTCTGAAAGGACCGACATGGTCAAGGGCTCTCACAGAGGGAGGACCGCAGATGTCTTCCCTTTGCATGAAGACTGGAGACTAGCCAAAACGTTATGTTTTTAATTCTAATGTCTACATTATGATGGTCTTAAATATATATTAAGGCTTTATGTTATCATATTACTAAGAATAATTCTGAAAATACTGAAAAAATCCTGTCTAGAATCTCAGTCATAAGCTCAGCAAGACCTTCCCCCTCCCCCAGAATGCATTTTAACAAAACAGGATACATTTAAAAAATAATAAAAATCAACAGTTGAACTTTGAATGCTATCTACACATCTTCATCAGGCCAGGTCCTAACTGCACTCATAAAAACAGCACCCGAGAGGGCTCCTTGACACCAAGGAGATTATTAAAACGATTGGAGATATTGATTTACTATTCATTCAACAATATTGCCTCACAATTTAGAAAAAGAAAATGTGAATTAGATTCAGTTTACCCTATAGACATATACAAATACATGCGAAGAATATTCAGTGAAATCTGACATCTACATGTAATCCATCCTCGTAGGGAAGACTGACCTCTTTGGCTGTGTTAGAAGGTAGTTGGTCATCTCTCTGGGACCTTTCTCTTGTGTTACAGGCTGACACTATGCAGAACAAGTTATGCTAGAAGCTTGACTCTTACTTCTGTTCCCGAAATATGTCTTCCCTGACTTGTATGCTTGAGCAAATCTTTAGACACTCTTTGTCAGAAAATTTTGAAATAATACATCTTTCTCCTCTAATCCTCTGCAGAAAGCAAATTAGGGCCATTGTTATTGCAGCCCTGAGCAATCTGTGTTGAGTCGAATATGACCTCTATAATTCTCTGGGGTTCAGATGTGTCAATATATTTCTATACCCTGTGCACTGTGGTAAGACAAAACAAGTTTAGAAATTCATTTTTGCACAAATAATCACTTCTTATTGTGAATTAAATATTAAAATACATCTTCTATTGTGCTGAAATGTGGATGTCATGATAATTGCTAAATATACCCTCACAGAAACTAAACCCAGAAAAATCTCAGGAAAATGATAACACAATAACTTTCTACTTAATATCATTAAGTTTCAGTATTTAGGTAACTCTTGAAAATAGCAGCCAGCGACATGTATATTAATATATATACATATATATATATATATATATATATATATATATATATATATATATAAAACAAGATGTGCTTCAATTTTATAGAATACTTGGTATCCTAGTATTGCTGGAACTTCAAAGTTTGGAAATATGGAAATTTTAAAAAAGAAACATGTGGGAAGCTTTATTTTAATAAACATTTTTAAATGTATTGAGAATATTAAAACATGGGTTCTGGTGAGATTGTATTTTATGATTTCTAGTAGGTAAATATGCTAAATAGGAAGAAGAGAGGAATTCAACTACTTCCCAAATGATTTTCTATACCCTGAAATGTGAAGGGCAAATTGGTCATTAATCAATAACTAATTTTAAAAATACCATTTGTGCAAGTGAATCCTATACTCTAAAACCTTATAGAATTTTTAATACAATGCCCAGATAAGATTTATTACACATACATTTTTCCAATTTCTTCAGAGTATGCATGTAACAACGATCCTGTCTCGGTCTGCATCAGCCACACGCTAGGAGCTGAAGATGCCAGGATTCCTTTAATGCTCCCCATTAGTCCAGAGAGTGGAAGAAACAAAAAGATTTCATTCCCCCCAAGTCCTGGGCCAAGGGCAACCCAGTTCATCGCTCAATTTACTAAACCATTACCTCTTGGAAAAAGAGGGAGGTATTAATTTATTTTTAAGGAAAGTGATTATTCCTCCAAAGGAAAATTAATTACCCTCCAAGTATCGCCATCTGTTTTAATGCTTTGCAGACCTCAACTTTGAAGAAAGACATTGTAACTTTAATATGTCCCTAATGGTAGGGACCAAATGACTTTTGTCATTAAGACAAAGCCGAGTCATCCTCCATCAAGAATCGGAGAGCCACGGAACATGTGGAGTCAGGAGCTGCCTCTGGAGCTTGTGAAAGACTTAAGACCCAGCGTAGCAGCTTACATGTCCAGAGGAGCTCAGAGAATTTCAGAGTCTAATGGCCCACAGTTACCATGGCACCAAGCGGAGAGACAAGCAGAAGAGAATCTGTAACGATGATGGATTCTAGCAAAATAATCTGTAAAAGGTTTTCACTTCATAAGGGAAAAGTTTATATGTCAACAAATTTTCATTATGTATTTACTGTATACAGTTCTGTGAGTTTACAGAGATATTGTTGGGGAGGGGGGAGTATCCTTGGCTCTAAGGATCTCATAGGCTGCACTGCATGGATTTCTTCCCCTTTAGTCCTCAGATCCATCCGATGAAATTATTATTGCATTTCACAGATGTGAAAACAAGAGCTCAGAAAGGTTAATCTGTCCAATACAGCTCCTGCTCGGAAACGCTCCATGCTTGATTTAAAGCCACTGTTGCTACTTAAAAGGGTGCAGAGAGGTATTTAAAACCCAAATGATTATTTCTTCAGTGACAATGAGTCCTAATTATACTTGCAAGTCTTAGAGCTGATATTTGATTGCAAATGTCCCTGAGTCAGAACCCTGTTTCTTTTCCTTCCAAATCCATACAAGTCATTTTGTATACTTAACATTTAAAACCCTTTTATAATTTTTTTTATTTGGAATGATTTTATATTTACAGAAAAGCGTCAATGGCCATACAAGGAACCGAATAGCCCTTACTTGGTTCCCTTTTCTCCTAGTGGCTTCATTTTACATTCACCAAGTCTAAGAAAACAACAATGGCGCATTACCATTTCTTCAATTCCAGAATTCAGGCAGAATTCACCTGCTTTTCCATCACTGTCTGGTTCCTGTTCCAGCAGCTTCTCAGGCTATCACGTTGTATTTGGATACCATCACTCCTCGGTGCCCTGTGTGCTATGACAATTTCCCTTTATATTCATGAACTTGACAGTTTTGAAGCGGGCTGGTCGGTGTTCTGTAAAAGGTGCGTCAATCTTGAATATTCGTTTAATCCAAAAATCCTGCACTAGCTCTACGGGAAACGTATTAGTGTACTTTGGGGGCTTACACAGATCCAAAAAAAGCTTAAGAAAGAAAGTTTGTTGAAAAGGCTAAAAAAGAGTATGTTCCTTTTATTCCCTTCCAAGTGAGTCTCTTTAATTTTAATACCTGTATTGCTAGTATCTAAACTATTAACTTGTCTACTATTAAAAGAGCATATTACTTATAATTGATGATATTAAGTCAGAGTGGAAATTTATAAGAAATACACCTGTTATTTATGGCCCTATTCATATTTATATTTCTTATACTTTTCTATTCCAGTTTAACATCGAAATCATAATGCATTATTCAATTATAATTAAGTTCATACATAATTGGCCAATGTAATCAAATATTTAAATTATGAAATAAATATTTGTAACAAGTTTTTTAAGACAGGGTTAGGGTTAGGGTTAGAGTTAGGGTAACCAAGTATTGTTTTGAATTTATAATCCTCCTGCCTCAGCCTTCCAAGCATTGGGATTACAGGCATGGTGCTGACTCTGCAAACTTTAGGCCCAGAATAAAAGTAAACTTGCACTTATCATCTCCCTCCAGAGAAACCACTGTGAACCATTTATATTTCAGCTTTTCCTTGGATTGGCTCATATTAACTTTAAGGGATAGAAAATTATTTTGTATAAATTAAATTATTGTGATATAATCAAACCATAATATAATAATGAATTTGAAGCCCATACTCACTATAAAATGTAGTATAAATCTGTCTTTTTTGACAATCTCATGCATATATATCTAATGAATTTTGATCCCAGTCTCTGGAATTACCCTCTCTTTCCTCCTCCCTTTCTGACTGAAACCTTCTTCTTCCCACTCGATCCCCATCCTATGGCCATCCATGCCTCATCTGTTTTTCTAATCCACTGATTGAAACTAGGATCCCTTGCCTAATCATCGGTGAGAAGTTATACACCAGCAATCTTCCAGTGGCCACACCACTAAGGAAATGATCCCCAGTCCCAGAATCACCTGTTTCTACTATATAGGGGCCTAGTGGACCCATCTCTCATCTCTGATGAGATATCAACAGCTCTTCTCTGTCATGTTCAGGAAACCCCATCTATTTAGAATCTATGCTGTTATATCCAGAAGGCAGCCTTCTGCAGCCCCCCACTTCCCATCCTCATTCTCTCTAGCCCCTCTTCCCTGGAGGGTGTGATTTAGATGTTACATTTAGGAATGAACATAAACTAGTCTTTGATTCTTGCTAACTCTGCCTTCTATGCATCTCTGTCATCATCTCTACCTTTTATAAAGCAAGAAATAGTACATGTAAAGGTATAAACATAGTGGACATGCTCCATGTGATGGTAGTGGGTCTGACCTCGTCTGGAACCTTTGCCTCTCTGAGAATAGGCCTCAGTAAGTCCAAAAATGCTAACTCTCATTTCTTCAAAAGTATTTGTTGGACATATGAGCAAATACTTTTTTAAAAATGGAGTTAGCTTCCTCACTGTTGGAGAAAGGCATAACACCCAAAGGAAGGGGGTGGAAAGTAGCACCTTAGAAGTTCCAGTCAAGCCAGTCAGGGGATATTCCATAGTCCAGACCTCCCGCCAGAACTCATCTTGATCTCATTTGGCTTGAAGGCCACACTGCTATCCCTAACTTCTCATGTTTCGTCATTTGGTTGCTTTAGCATTTCTTTGCTTTTCTTACCTGATGACCAATTTTTTAAGGTGAACCTTTGTTTTGGCTGACTCTGGGATTTGTGAAGATAGGCCCCGTGTCCCCTGACCATGGATAGTACCATTTGGCATTGCTCAGCATATTCCCAGAAAAGCCATGAACTCTGCTCTCACCAGCTACTTCCTTTATTTGCATTATCTTCCTGTAAGAAAGGACCAAATCAATATGGCTGTTAACTCCAAAAATGGCTTTTCCCTTGTCTTAACCCTGTCTTTCTTTGAGTCTTAACTAAGTGAAACACTACCTTGTCCACCCTATGATGTCTATAAGGTTCATGAATAAATGAGGGACATTCAACTTGGCAGTGAGCCAACCCTACAAATGGCATGCATGAGACTTCTAGGGCCAAATCCTAGCTTCACTCAACCTTATGTAAACCCTAGACCCTATCAAAGGAGGGCTCAAACTCTCCTTAGTGTCTTGGCCCCTCTCTGTCTAAGGAGTGAATAAACTTGACTCATGTTATCTTTTTGGAAATCTGTATTCCTCTTGACTCCAGCCTCTATTTCTTAGGGACACCGTGTGATAGTTTTGAGTAAATGTCCCCCAATAGAATTTATTATAATTGTGAATTGTCTTCAGCCTTCTGGCTGGAGGAAGTGTCACTCTGGCCTGGCTTCCTGGGGTTATGACACCCTTTCTAAATAGGATGCAAAATACTAGGGATAGAAATGCAAAAGAAAAGCTGGAACCCCAGTCTGGCAGTTCTGCATTTTTGTGAGTTACAGTGTGCTTGAGGTGCTGGTGATGGGTTTCTGTCTCTGCTTGCTTCTGTGAAAGGGAGCCAGCCTTTTTTTTCCCCTAAATTCCTCTGGGTCTGTTACTTCAATAAATACTTTCCTCCTCAAAATTGTGCCTGGTTTGGAGATTCATCCCAGCAACGTGTGGCTGACTATGTCACACTGTTATTGGTAAGTCATTTTTGTTGTTGTTGTTAACACCTAAGGGAAGTCTTAAAACTTACTATATAGTTAAACCTCTGCTAAATGAATGAATTTCGCCTAAATTGAGATGTAGTGAAAACAGTGACTAGCCAACAGAATGAGTGAAAACTACCACAACACATGTCTACACAGGCACCAGCCATTTCTCCCTAGGAATATTTTCCAGAGAATATGTTTCTGTGTTTGATGGGTAAATGCCTCCTTTCTCCTTGGCCCTTACCTGAACTCTTCATGTCAAAAAAAAGTCTCACCAGGATGCTGGCATGAAGAAGAAGCAAACACGCTTCGGTGTCATCTGTCCTTGTTCAGGAAGGTTACTACAGCAGAAAAACATCTCATTCAAGTAATTGTAAATGCAAAAAAAAAGGATTTATAGTGAAATCTCGTTGTTTCTTCTGCTCTTTAAGGATCGGTGAGGACGGATTCAGTGACAGCTCACTGCTAAACCACTCCACACACAGAGAGAGGCCACTGGATTTTTGATGAGTTCTGATCACGATTTCCCTACCCACAAGCCATGTTCTGATTTTCTACACCCATTTTGAATAAATATGCTAGAGAACAGAAATATAAAAAGAATGATTTTCAAACCACAAGGATACAGAGAAGAGTGGCTATGGGGAAGGGAAAACTAAAAAAAGTCAGGATATCATTCGTGCTTCGAAATGAGTCCATGTTTCATTTGTTTGACTGAATAACTAGGTGGGTTTCAGACGTGCAAGCAAGGCAGATTTGGGGAAAAGAGACGATGGACGAGAGCAAAAGTGTTCTGCAGAGCTCAGGGGAATGCTGGGAGGTAAGACAAGAGAGGGATCACAGGATGACAGTGGAACCTTCAGCAATCAGTGGGAAGTATGGGTCCCCAGGAATGCAGAGCAGGAACAGCTAGTAAGAATATTTAAGTTGCAGTAATCACACTTTGAGTAACTCAATTCTGCTACATACAACTCTCCAGTAGCCACAGTTGCCTAGATACAGAATCAAGAAATGGAAGGTCAGAGAAAGAAATGTAAAAGCCATTGGTAAGAAATCTGGAAAACCAAGACAATGGAGTCAGATGATCATGAAAGCACAGGTCTCTGGGGAATTTAGAGGAATCTGAAACAAGGCAGTGGGGACTGGGGAGATGGTTCAGCTACTAAAGGCAATTGCTTGCAAAGCCTACAGGCCTGAGTTCAGTTCCCCAGTATCCACATAAAGCCAGGGGCACCAATTGGCACTTGGATCTGGAGTAGATTTGTAGCAGCAAGGGACTCTATACACTCCCATTTTCTCTCTCTCTCTCTCTCTCTCTCTCTCTCTCTCTCTCTCTCTCTCTCTCTCTCTCTCTTCTCTACCTGCTTGCAAATTTAAGAAAATGAAAAGGCAGGAGTTATAGTCAGCTTTCCAGTTGCTGCACAAAAAGAACCCAAACAAAAGAGGCTTGTGGAGGAATGGGTTTATTAGGCTTACAGACTCAAGGGGGAAAATCCATCATGGCAGGGAAAATGATGGCATGAGCAGAGGGGTGGACATCACCTCTGCCACAGCACTGCAAACAGCAGCAGGAAGGTGTGCCAAACACCGGCAAGGGGAAGCTGGTTTATAACCCCATAAGCCCGCCCCCAACAATACAGCTCCAAGTGAAATTTAAAATATTTAATAATCATTAGAAAGGAGGGTTACTTTACTACATGTCCATGTATACGACCTTAGCAACTATCATGATTCTAATCCAGGACTTTAAAAATAAATTTCTATGACTCCTGGTCTGAACCCTGAAACTCTTAAGTCACAAATTTATTGGCCATGTTTGGATCCAACTCTCATTCCTAGATAAACAAACAGTGGTACAGGGAAAGACCAAACTTTAAGAGAAGGGGGATGGGAGGGCCAGTCCTTGAAAATAAGTCATCCTGACAGAGCTCAATCATCAGCTAACTGCAGACGTTTAAGCTGAGTCCAGAGAGAGGTCAGCTTTGGACAACAGTTCATCAGGTCTTCCTCGCTGCCAGCAATGCCTGAGGGAAATATTCCATTTCTCCCATGCTCGGAGGGATTCGTTGTTTCTAATTCTAGGCTGAGACAACATTGTGATGGAAGAAAGTGTGCAGCTGGGCTGCTCACCACATGGATGTCAAGAAACCAAACTAAGAGGGAAGCAGAATAGGCCTAGACTGGTTGGCCACCTGCTCTTGTCCCAGAGATTGCTTTCCTCATGGGTACGTCTCAGTTCCATCAAGTTGAAAATTAAAGTCATTCATCACCGCATAGGAATGAAATTATTACCACGGGATTAGATGTACATATAGGATTTGACTGTGTCTACCAAGACTAGTGTTTTATGATGCACAACGTGAGGTTTTATTTAGCAAGAAGATCTGGGATTGTTAAGAATTGATTGGACCATGGAGTACTAACTCGTGAATAAATTAACCAATTCTTATATTAATGGATTGTGGAGGAATGGGTTATTTTTTTGTATGGGGGGTGGCTCACTCTGTCTTGTTGTCTCATCATTCATGTCCATGTCTTCTATTCTGTTGTGACCCAGCAGGACATCCCTCACCAAATGCCAACTGAGTGACACTGAATCCTCTGAACTGTCATCTAGATAAACCTCTATTTTATAACTTACCCAGCTTCCGGAATTTTGTTACTGAAACCCAAAACACACACAAAGGCAAGATGATTTAGGAAAGATGTGCATAGATAGGAAAGAACATCAAAGAATATTACTTAGATCTAACATTAATATCAATCAGCAGGTAAGTACTCATTTGGAGGGAAACAAAGAAAAAAGGTAGAGAAGATGGTGTCATGAATCCAGAGGAAGAGAAGATCAAGATGAGGGTCTATGTAAACTGGGGCACAGACGTCAAATCCACTTTAGGATGAGCAAGATTTGGTCTTCAGTGAGGGGAATGAGGCCATATGATAAACTACAGAACATGCCCAAGAATGTGGAGGGTGGGTGTGTGAGTGGAAAGTGAGAGATGGAGGTATGAGATCGATGCTGTTATGATGCCCCAGAAGAAGTCACAACTCTGTAATAAACACGTGTGTGTGTGTGTGTAGATGTATGATTAGTACAACTTTCCACAGATGTGGTTGTTTTTATTTACAATTTTTGACAGTGAATCATGAATTCTGGTTCTGTACCATGTTTTATGCAAATACAAACTTCAGGGACTTATGTTCATGATGAATATAGAATATTGTTTTTCCTTCCAAGGCAATAACAACTGTACAAATATTTTTTTAAAATATATATATATGCAGTAAAAATCATAAATTTTCCATTAAAATTATAGTTCGTGTTACTTACTGTATGGTGTGATCAGTCCCAATTCATTTCTAATTAATGCATCTTCCTTCATTGATTGTATATAAGTGGACACAAACTTGAACATTATCTCAATTGCTTTAAATGCCATGAGGTATTCTTGACACTCCACTCATCAACCAGACTTCTTCCATACACACAGAAGCTGTTGAGGGCAAAATACACTCTTATTCAGTGAAGTCTCACATGTTCACCAGTAGCAATAAATAATGTTCTGTTTCTCTGGTGTTGGAGGTCAAGGAAACCAAAATAATGCTTAGAGATTTTTAACATTCAGAATTTGAGCCTTCAAAATTGTTTCTGACCTGGCTATTTAAAATCTCATAAGTTCAATTTTTTTTTGGAATACCGTAAGAAGAGATGGTATTCGTACTTCTTTAAATGTTTTACTTTCTCGTGACTGCAGGGTTAAATTCCTTTGAAGATTTTTGGCTAAAATGATATATGCATGGAATGAGTAGGAACCAAATTGAAAAAAATAAACAGATTCCCCAGCATGCCATGCAATGTCAAGCTTATCCAAACTTAAAATGCCCAAATCCCCTAATGTAAGCCTGAAAATATTCTGAGACTGGCAGAGTGGAAGTTATGAATAATTGGAAAAAAATCTCTTCTCAAAAGTCACACAAAATCCTATCAACTCAGAATAATGCATTTATCCCTTTAGTGCAAGCCTAATAAGCAAACACTCAGAGGCTCAATTTTCTACTGCTTCAGAGGTGGCAACCTCCACACCATAAAAATTTCTTCCTGCTTCAGTTTATTTCATAGTCCTTACCTTTTCTGAACCACCGGGTTAACCCTAAGTAATAGGCTTGAGACTTTGTTGCTCAAGATCAAAAGTATAGTCATCAAATACAGTCTTCTATTAAGTGCCAACTGATTTTAATTCAGATTATTCTCCTGAGATTAACTGATTAATACTTTATGCTTTGTGGAGAATCCATCCTTAATCTAGTCAGGATCCTAGAGGGATCTGACAGAATAGGTTATCGCTTGGCTGATGTAGCAGGAGGATACTTACAGCTTTCAGAGGTAGAAATCCAGGTACTTTCGCTGCTATCATCATGTCTTAGACAAAAGCAAAACATCATGCATAGTTGATTGTCTTTCCTTTGGGAGAAAAAAGTAAGTTGAACACAAAGGCTTGTGGATATTGGTTGGCGTGGTGATAACTAAATACAGAGGAAAGGCCACATTGAGCATTCAAATAATGAGCCATTGTTTAATATCATCCGTATTTCTAATCTGTTTTCTAGACTGTGTACCAGTGGCCTTGGAAGCTCCGAGAAATAGTTTTTCATTCATATCCAAGATAACAATCACCATAGAATTGTTTTATTTGAACGATGATTATGTCTCAACTTCATTCAAGGCCAGTACCTTATAGGAGATAATTTCTTCCACACAGGCCTCTGTTGTTAATATTGATGTACTTGACTAGTGATGTGTATCCATAGTGCTCTGAGAACTGCATAAAAATCTGGTTGAATAGGCCCATAATGAAGAATTAGTATCATGAGTGCAAGGTTAGTTAAATTCTTTCCTAGTGAACACACAGTGGTTTGAACACAGATAACCCTGAGGCTCTGCATGAAAAATCAGCCTGGTGATTATAGTCAGCTAGTAGAAAACAAGACAAGGACCAAGGACCAAAAGTCCCCTTCAGTGTTGTCCAAGAGCAGGGCTTTCTAAGATTTTGCCACTGGTGACTCCATTTTGTCTGAAATATTTTCACTCAATTGAAGGTCTATAAAAATGAGGATGTAAATCAAACACTGATAATAAATGATAAATTTATTTTAAAAAAATGTCGCAGTGCCTGATAATACCTATACATAACGGGAGGAGAAGATGATGACACCGAAACAAAAGAGAGATTAATTGAGAGGGGAAGAGATAGATATGGGGGAGGGAATCATAATAGTTTATGGTCTATAATTATGGAAGCTATCAATAAAATGTTTAAATTTTTTATTAAACATCTAATTTTACTGTGTATTAAAAACTAAAGCACGTTTACATCCTAGTGCTTATTTTTACATAAAGAATTAAACCTTGAGTGATATTTGATACCACGAGATGTACAGTGTCTTCAACATCTTTTCAGAGTTGATGGATGTGGAGGACAAGATGGCGAAAGTATATTTAGGACCATTTCAGAAATGATTGGAAATTCTCTTCCAACCCTAAGCAAAAACATTTTATGAAACTCAAGTTAGGAGTAAGTAATTTTAAAAATCAGACATTTCTAACATAATACAGAACGCTTTGATATTTCCATGCTGAGAAATGATGGTAGGAATATATTGGAAGTCTGTTTTCCCTCATTGAAACACTGTTTCTGTAAGAGCAGAACACTACATACAGAGAGGAAAAACACTGCTGTCCATAACACACTACAGTATCCAATTTGAGCTGAGTCATTCCAGCGCCACCCACCAGCATTGAATGAACAGAGGTGTGTAAAGCACACATGTTGATGTGCTGGGGACCAAGGCTGTCCCACAGTGCTTCATGGGTGGCCATCCCAGGAAGACCTCAGATGCATTACGCACTGGATTTGGAATTTAATTTTGGTTATTGTGCATTCAGAGAGCCTTATTCCCAGATTTTTCCTGAGCCCCATGTTCAGTGACACAAGTCCATATAAGGTCACTCCTACAGTTTGAGAAGTGACCTAGACAAAGGACAACATCAAGTTTAATTTTCAGATGATCACTGAAACACTGGCATTTGCATCCCCTGAAAAAGCAAACATGTAGACAGGACAATTTCAGAAAACAGTAAATTGTCTAAAAGGGTTGCTGTGTAAAGAAGATGAACTCTCATGTTGGAATACAATGACTGATTCACCAGCAGATTTCACAGATCCTAGGATGACTTTTATTCCTAAGAAGCAGGGAACAAAATGTTTCCTAACAGAGGAGCAAAATAATGAAAGGTGTGAAACCAAGGGAAGCATGCAATGGTAGAAGGTTGGAGATGAAAATTGGAATATTCAGGGGCTAGGGAGATAGCTAAGTGATTAAAGACCCTTGCAAGTGTGATGGCCAGAGTTCCATTCCCCAGTACCCACGTGAAGCCCAGGGCACAAAAGTGGATCTGGACTTTGCAGGGGCAAGAGGTTCTGGTGTACCTACACTCTCTCGCCTCGCCTCCCCTTCTCTCTTTTCCCCTCTTCTCTCTCTCTCTCTCTCTCTCTCTCTCTCTCTCTCTCTCTCTCTCTCTCTCTCATAAATAAATAAAAATATTTAAGAGAAATGGGAAGAGTAGAAGGTAAAACGGAGAGGTTCACTTTGGGTTATAATAAATTTAGGGTGATTTTTAAGAGTGTTTATACCCTTAAAATATGCCTTTCTTGAAAAGATTTTAGTCAACAGTTTCCTAAGACTTTCAACAAATGGCTTCTACGTGGGCAAAATATAAACTGGCTCCCAAATACTTTACCCTGGTTCTCTAGTGACACCAGCAAACACCAGAGGAGACGAATGGGGGAGGGGACCTCAAAGGGAATATATGGGAAAGAGAGAGAGAAAGAGATAAATTGACTATTTGGTGGAATTGACCAATCAATTAATTGAAAACAGTCAACCCCATGGTGCCATTCAATCTAGAGACACTTCTTTTCAGGACTATAAAATAGAGGAAGGTTGGGACCTTTTCCTCCAAGGTTACTATTCTAAAGGATGAAATAATGCTTTTATCAAACAATTAGATCGCTGAGCAAAATCAATTACTGATTGTATCCCAGTTTCCTGGGAGAGCTGCTTCATAACAAGTGGCGCTTTGTAGGTGATCAAGGGCAAGGACACAGCAGCTCGAAATGCTTTCTTATAATCACAGTGGTCATTAAGGCATGCTTTGCAAAAGGGAAGGCTTTGATCTAACTTTCTAAGGAAATGAAAATGAATCACAAGCACAGCATTACCTAATATTTCTTCTTTTTGTTTTTCACGATAATGATTCAGGAAATGATTTTGCTATTTCTCCAGAGGGCTGTTCACATGAAGGGTTCTTCTGTACCATGTCTCCTATTTCTAAGAGCAAGCTGACAGATATCTAGTTGCAAAACATGAAGCATTCTTCAGGTGAGATGGAGGAGGCATGGTTTCCTCAGCTTTTACAAAGACTAGAGACACCTGAGTGAGGAGGCATAGCATTCCTGTTTCCTTCATGGTAAGAAAATACTTTCTTTCCAATAAATGTAAAAACCAGCATCTCATATAACATTGCCATCCCTTTGTATCGATTTTGATTTTTTAAGATATAGTAGGTGAACTTCTATTGTCCTTTGCTCCCGTAGCTGAAAATGTGAGATTTGGTTTCAACGAATCGAGTAATTCCTAATTGCAAGAAAACTTTGTTATAGATTTGGTGTCAAATGCTTCAACTCTGGCATGAACTTGCTCCTCTAATTAATAGTTTCTTTCTCAAGCCTAGAAAACACTGGTGTTCTTTACTACTCATTTCAAAATTGATGCTTTGTAAAGGCAATAGAGGAGACGAGATTTAACAAAGTAGGAAGGGTCTCTGATCAAAATGCTTTGTCTTTGCCAGAAGAAAGTGTATTTTTTAACTTTTTATTGATAGCTTCCATAAGTATAGACCATAAACCATTATGAATCCCTCCTTCTCCACCCTCCCTCATATGTCTCCCCCCTCCCAATTAGTCTCTGTTGTTTGTTCCTATGTCACCATCTTTTCCTCCCATAATGTGTACATATTATCAGGCACTGTTAAGTCATGAATATCAAGGCCATTTTGAGTCTGGAAGTTTGCATTGTAAGCAGTCCTACCCTTCCTTTGGTTCTTACAATCTTTCTACCACCTCTTCCACAATAAACCCTGAGCCTCAGGAAGTGTGATGGAGATGTCCCAGTGCTGAACACTCCACTCTCATTTCTTCTCAGCACTATGGTATCTTTTTTTCCATTTTTATATCTTTATTATGAATAATTATATACATTGTATAAGCAAATCTTGTGAATGTGTCCCCTTTTCCCTCCTCTCTGTCCCCTACCAACTGGGGTCCTTCCTTCTTTTGAGTCATCCCTGTGATCACCACCATCTGAAAAAGAGAAGCTTCTCTAGCCACAAGTAAGAGTAGCATTATTATATGGGTATGCTCTCATTTTTTTTAAATGTGCTTATAAAGCAGTTTGGTGGGTTTAATATATGTGTTTATCCAGACAACAGCAGGCATTACTCTCCTAGACTTCATGACCTCCTCCACAATAGGCTTTTGACTAGGTCTTCAGTACCCGGCATGCTTTCCCTCACATGGAGAGGCCTCCAGTCCAATTAGAGAGCAGTTGGTTTCCCCCACAATAGATGTGCCACTATTGCACCAGTTGGCACATTTTCCCTGTCTGGCCCAACTTAGGGCTTGCAAGGTCCACTGCTGTTCACCACCGTTGATGACTTCTCTCTCCCATAGGGCTGCATGCTGCCATAGCTTTTTCCAGCTTTCTGTCAGATGGTTAACAGGGAGGAGGTTTCCAGCTCAGCTCCAGCTTGATTTCTCAGTGACCTGCAGCCAAAACATGTGGGGTCTTCAGCAATAGGGTCTTAGCATCTCATTCTGATGGGCAACCAAGAGCACTGGCAATGGCCTGTAATGTTTTGGCAGCCTCAGGAACCTCCCTGCCCAACAACTCACTGGAAGGTATCCCATCCCACCAGGCACTTAAGTTTTTTTAGTAACAATCTATGCATACTGGGTGTGCCATTATATGAGGGAGAACATTCCACCATTTGGCTTTCTGGGCCTGGGTTACCTCAAGCAAGAATGGTTGCTTTTTTAAATAAACATTTCTTACACTCCATAGCTCAACAAGCCTGCTTCAAGTCCCAAAATTTTTCACTGTGTTCTACCTGCTAGCTATGCGACGTGTTTTTTTTTTATTTAATGCCTCTTACTAAAAACATTTTGACTTTTTGCTTCCAGAGTTATTGAAGGTTGCAACCAATTTAATCCATATCATCTCCTCTCAAAAAGTTTACTTCACAAGTCTGATTATCTAAACTCTACAAGATTGCACTTTCACTTGAAATTAACCTTTGTTAGGAGTACATGTGTGCATTTAAGGAGAGAGAGTGAGTGTTTTTGGAATGGGGAATGCAGTCAGCCCTCCATATCTGTGAGTTCTATATCTACAGATTCACCCAGCTTGAAATCAAATATTTCCATGGGGGAAAATGTGTTTTCACTAAGGGAACATGAATCTTTTTCTTGCCATCATTCCATGTACAATGAAGTATGACAATTATTTACATTCTATTGGATATTATAAAGAGCGAAGAAATGATGTAAAGTACATGAAAGAATGTGAGTAGGTTACACGTCAATAGCATACCATTTATGTAATAGACCAGAGCACATCTATGGAGGTTGGGATCCTTGGGAATCCTGGGCATGGTGGATGAAGGGATAACTATTTACAATATTATTCCTTGCCTCTTCGTTGCAAAAGGCTGCTTTATCAACCAAAAATTATAGACATAGCCATTATTTTTCATAAATCTGACACATTCATCTTTGGATTCTTTCAGTAAATATAAATGACTAGGATACACAACATAAATCCTTTGAACATACATAGAGGCATACAAAAACATTTAGAAATATTTCCCCCAAATTATCTAAACATGTGATACTAGGATTAACTAAACCAGCTAAGACGAGAGACAAAACTTCCTTGAACACAGTGGTTATTTCTATCCATGGCAATGCTCAACATCCTTTGTCTGGCCTGAAAATTTGCTCACAGAAGACATTCCATCAATAAACATTAAAAAGAAAAACAGATGTGTCCATGAACATGAAGAGCCTCCTCTAATCATTAGATTTTTGCAGTGATCTTAGGTAAATGTCCCATCACAGGCAGGGCTCTGATCAGTAAGAGCAGTACTCTGGTTTTAATGACTCCACAAGAGAGTCCCATTGCCCTTCAACTTGATTCTACCATCCCATGTGATTGCAGAACTCAGTAGTGTCTCCCAATTAAGTTGACTGCCTAGGCCCTGAAATCATTTCTTAAATTGGTAGTCCCTGTCTATAAATTATATAAGGATCCCTAATACTTTTTTTTAAAATATGGTGCCTCACCATTTTTCCTGGGTTGGCCTCTACTCCTGAACTAATTCATCCCCCTGTTTAGCCTTCCAAGCAGAAGGAATTATAGATGTGTATTGTCACCACAGGCCCTAATATTATTATCTTTTTAAGACAAAAATTAAGTTGGACTACATTCTTATTGAGTAATAAGGAAAGCTCAATATTTCTTGACAGTGAATTAGAAAGTAATAAAAATTTCAATACTCCTAATTGAATTACTATATATATTCACAATACTTGCTAGGTGAAGATATCTGCTTTTTTTGTTTAAAAAAAACAAGGCATCCATCATTGCTTTATTACATGGTGGATTATCAGTTACTAATGAAATTTTGAATTGCTTTATTTGAAATATTCAAGCATGGACTTTAAACCACAGTTTACAGAACCATAAAGCGTGTTGCGTCCTTTTCTTATGAAAAGCACATGTGCACATATTTTATGAGCTGTAATATAATATGTATGGCTTTACATCTCATCTACCTACAAGAACCCAGATTTGGTAAAAATCTTTCCCATGAGAAAATTATCTAATTTTTGCTTATGTATGTCAATAGAAATTTTCAAAAATAAACATATACCATTCTGAAATTATAAACTTCCCTTTTAGATATTAACAAAACCCTTATTTTTTTACTAGTACCATTAACTGATTTAAAGCATTTTTCCTCAAGTACTAAGGGGAGGATCTAATATTTTGTATATATGAATCACTTTAATATTTATTGATTAGGGGCTGGAGAGATGGCTTGGTGGTTAAGGCACTTGCCTCCAGTGCCTAAGGCCCCGGGTTCAATTCCCCAGGTCCCACATAAGCCAGACCCACAAGGTGGTGGCTGTGGTGTTCTCTCTCTCTCTCTCTCTCCCTCTCTCTCTCTCTCTCTCTCCCCTTGAAAATGAATAAATAAAATATTTAATATTTATTGATTAGAAAACAATCAGATTATAAAGAAAAATCAACCCAGAAGGACTCACCCATTCTAATAGTAACACTTTATTTCTAAAGCATTGTTTACCAAATAATGCCTTTTTAACATTGAAACAATTAAATTTCAAAAACATTGGCAGCTCAACCACTTTGCACAACAAGATGCTAATTATTTATTTCCTTTGTGACCATGTCCAGAACAATACAGGACTGCACAAAGCAGTGGTGCTGAAAATGTCCCATTGTGTCTATAATTGGAGTCGTTGAGAGTGCTGCCATCAGTGTATTTATGACGATGCAACTGGTGCATCAGCGGAGTACAAAGAACCAAATTGCGCAGCCTCTTGTTTTCTTTTGGCACTGACTTTGCTCTTGCTTGCTGGGTTGATAGAGGGGTTGCTGGTCTCCTGGCTGAGCACAGTCCATGCCACTAGAACCAATTTATCACTGGGTGGAAGCCTCGTGCACCAATGGAAATGGCAGGAGGCCAGACCTACCCTTTGGACAACATGGGTAGCTAACTGTTGTCAGGTACAAGGTGTTGAGTGTGATAGCATTGTGAAGACGTGTTGGTTTGAATCTTGTCTCTTTCTCTATTGTGCTGATTGATATACTGGGAGAACTCCTCAGGAAAAAAAGAAAGAATATTGTGAAAAGTTTCTGGTTAAAAAAAAAGAGGTTGAGTATGAAGTTTAAAGTAATGAGTCAGAGGAAAATACGTGAATAGAATTCAAATAGAAACTAGTGGATGTTTCAAAGTAAACAGGTTTTTCAAATATCTTCAATTACAGAAAAGAGGGTGGAAAGAATGGAAGAGCCACCCGGTGGAAAGTGCTTTGGAATTCTGTCTTCCCATCATGAACCAACTGGTATATTCGTGAGATCATGGTGGTTAACCAATACCCCCACAAGACCTGCACTGTTCTGAGCCCACCAACATTTTGGCATGGAGGACTGAGGAGGAGAAATCAATGAGACAACAGAGCAGAGGAAGGGTTCCCTTGAAAGGGGAGGGTCCTCAGTGGAATGGGGACAGGGAGAGGGAGAAAAGATGTGTAATGACAACGGCATGGGAATAAGATAAGAACGCAGTATGTTCTAGGTTACAATACTCCACACGAAGATAAAAATCCTCAACTGCCTTTGCAGTCTGACTGACCAAGGTTTTAATACCCTAACCTTCTCCATCTGTGGACATTTTGACAGGTTATTAAATTTCTGAATCTCAGAAACTATTTTGTTAGTTTAATTTTTTGTGCTTAAAGATGTAGATTGTAAATCAAGCACCATTCGTAAGAATTACATTAGATCATACATACCAAATATCTTCAGATCATACATACCAAATACCATTAGATCATACATACCAAATATCTTCAGAGAGATTTAAGCACCATATTATATACCCTGTGAATTCCCCCCCTTTTCTTTTTTTTACTGATTTCAAATTCTTCCAAAATGTAAGCCCAGAAAAAATGAAGCCATTGAGGGTTTCCATTTTTAACTTGCATACTTCTGTTCACATGCCTAGTGACACCTCCAGCCCTTCATCTAAAGTTACTCATGTGGCTGTTGTTTCTCATACCAGAGATTTTGTTTTGAGTGAAGTGCTCTCAGTGTATTTAATAGAACAACAAAAAAAGCCTGAATTCCAAAGTGGAGTGTCTTGCACAGCATTTTACTGGTGGTAAGAGCATGAGCTTTTCTGTCATCCATCAGTTATCAGCTCAACAATGTTGATGTAAATGAATTCTTTTAAGCAAGACCTTACACCTCCGCAATTAGATGCTTCTCATGGGATTTTGTTGACATTAGAGGTAGAAACTTTTTATACTGTCCCATTTTTTTGCATTACATTTATTTTTACTGTATCACTTATTCACATTTACAAATCTTCCACAGGAAGGATATTAGAGTGTGAGTAATCTGGGAAGCCTATGGATTTCTTTTGTCATGCATTTTATTCATCAACAAACACAGCTACTGGTCTGTATTCCTAAAATATAAAGACATGCAGCTGTCCTGTTAGCAATCAAGAATGGCGCACATCCCCTCTAAACCCCAGGATTCTCAGACAGAATCGATTCAATCTAAGACGCCTCATAGCCTTGAAGTCCTTCAAAATTAGACTGTGACATTTCTCATAGAGTCAGGAGCTTGTTGGATATGCTGAATTAGCAGTAACACTTAATGAGGATTAGGCTAATTTGACAGAAGTTGTAAGACACCTTTTTCATATCTCCTCACGTTAATTTCAATCTTAGATCCAATAGGTAAAACTGAAGGAGCGTGTGACCTTTACCAGCAAATTTGAGCCTCAAACTTGACAGAGTAGAATTGCTCTTCCTTCCATTGTCAGGGCAACTACGATGCACGATGTTGATAGGGGTCAGATTGCCCCAGATATATATTTTCATTCACCTCCTCAGAGATTGGTCCTGACAGAACTGTAATAACTTACTGAGTTCCAAATGACAATGACATACTGGATACCTTTCAAGTTACTTTTATTTCTCTTCCTGTGACTGATTAAAAAAGAAAGACATCATTATTTCGCAAAATAATTTATTCTACAACATTTCAAAATAAAATTTTCATGGCAGCTAATTATATAATGCAACTATATGCCTCACCCTACGTTATAAGTACTTAAAATATTAAAACCAGAAAATAAATAAAATTCATAATTAATTTTCCACAAACAGCTAGAACCTTGGGAGAGTTCCTTCTATGTAAACACCATTATGAATATAGATCAGAGGCCAGCAAACTTTTTCTTTCAATGGTCTAAGAGTAAATAGTTCCAACTTTACAGGTTTTATGGTCTCTGTGAGAATTACTCAGCACTGTTACTGGGCAGTGACAGCAGCTACAATATGAAATACCTCAGGGGGTGGGTCCATAACCATTATGTAATAATGGCATTATATATTATAAAAAGGATGTGGCTATGCAGCATGCATTATGTAACCTATGGCATGTGACTATGCCAAATAAACCTTTATTGACACAATTTTGTATTTATTATTTATTAATTGAATCAGGGTCTCACTCTAGCCAGGGTTAACCTGGAACACTGTTGTAGTCAGCTTTCTCATTGTTGCTGCAAAGAAAAGAACCTAACCAAAACAGCTTGTGAAGGAAAGGGTTTATTTTGGCTTACAGACTTGAGGGGAAGCTCCATCATGGCAGGAAAAACCATGGCATGAGCAGAGGGTGGACATTACCTCCACCATAGCACTGCAAACAGCAGCAGGAAGATGTGTCAAAAACTGGCAAGTGAAAGCTGGCTAAACTGGCTATAACCCCTGTCGCAGTCAGCCACACACCACTGGGATGAATCTCCAAACCAGGCACAGTTTATGAAAGAAAACGATTTATTCAAGCTACAGATCCAGGGGAAGTCCCATAAAAGTGAAAGATACTGGTCTTCTTTCACAGGTCTGAGCAGAGAGAAAAACCCATCACATATACCACACACACACAGAACAGGGAACAGGCAGGAGGGCCAAGGAGATAACTTCTTCCCCTTTATATAGCCTTAGGGTGGGGTCTTACAACCCTTTCCCAGACCTAATGGCTTCCTGAGTCTCTGGAATTTTCTTCCTGCACTGCCAACACAGGAAAGGATATTTAGTTCTAGCTCCTTTGATCCTCTTTACATCCTGCCCCTTGCTGAGAGGCTGCCTTCCTATAAACATTCTCAGAGACCCACCCAAGATTACTTGAAAGGTCAAGTTGACATCAAAACTTAACCATTACAGTCCACTCCTTGTCAACTTGACATCAAACCATATATCCTTACATCTTGCTTAATTTCTAAATGAAGACAGTAACAGGATCATAATTCTACCTAGCATGATATGACTATCTCACTTATAACTGGAAATGCATAATGCCCCCCCAACACAAGGCAAGGCTCCTTAACATAGAGTTCTGTAAAATAAAAACAAGTTACATTTACAAAGTAAACATTTCCAACTTCAATGAGGCATACAAGGAAAGACTGGGCCAAGGCCAACTCAACAAACATCAGCAAACATCCACATTTGCAGTTCAAGTCCCATACCACAAATGGTGACTGACAGTCTCCAGATTTTTCCAATTTTGTCCATCCAGCTTGGCTGAGCACCTGGGGAAACTTCCATCCCAAGCCAACAGCACTCCATGGTAGCCCTTGCAAAGTCCTGGTATGTTAACATCTTCAGGTCTCCAATGGTCCATCATCCAAAGGCTTCACTGGCCAAGCAGGGACTTCACACCCTGTTCCATATACCACATCTCACCAGCGGCTCCTGGAACCGTGACCCACTCCATGCATACATTTCTCATGCTTCCAAAAGCAATACCAGGTATGCAGGACATGGCCATGTTGTTAATTCAGGAACAAAATAGACATGACTTTGAAGAGCAGATTCCTTTCTTTCAGTAATTTCCTTTCCAAGGAGTTTGCATAATCCATCTTTCTGTCCTTCCTGGGTGGAAACACCTCAAGCATCTCTCCTTTGTTTCAATGTAAAGCAGTTGGACCATAATCAAAAGTCAGTCTCTACCAGTAAATTAAACTTGCCTTGAGGTTTTCCCAACTTCAAATCCTAAATTCTCAGTCCCATATCCATAGCCAAGCACACAGTCCATTTCTTAAATTTAACCTTGGTCAAACTCTCTGGGCATGGGCAGTAGGATGCATCCACCCCTTGACCCAGGCACAGACTACTAATGAAGGTTTTCTGCAGCCTCTACTTCCCTGTAGAAAGTTCACAAGCCAAGCCTCCAAATGCAATTCTCTCTGTACTGAGCATTTCCAAATCCTCACCAGAATAGTTTATAAAATTTGGCTTACCTCTCTGGAAGGTTTCTTCAGTTGCAAGTACCTAGTCCATGTCCATTCCTCCAGCACACAAGTTCCAGTAGATCAAAATCCACATGGTCAGATTCATCTCAGCAAATCACCCCACTCCTGGTACCAAATCTGTTTTAGTCAGTCACACATCACTGGGATGAATCTTCAAACCAGGCAACAATTTGGGGGAGAAAAGTATTTATTGACACTACAGATTAAGGAGAAGTTCTGTAACAGCGAAAGAGGCTGGCCCTTTTTCATGGGTTCGAGCAGAGAGAAAAACCTATCACCAACACCATATACACAAAACAGCAAACAGGCAGGAACTGCTAAAGAGAGAATTTCTTCCCCTTTATGTAGCCTTAGGGTGGGGTGTTACAACCCTTTCCCAGACCTAATGGCTTCCTGAGTCTCTAGAATTTCTTTCCTGCACTGCCCACACAGGAAAGGTTGTTTACTTCTAGCTTTTTTGAGCTTCTTTTCATTCTTGCCCCCTACTGAGAGGCTGCCTTCCTGTAAACATCCTCAGAGACCCACCCAAGATTACTTGAAAGGTCAAGTTGACATCAAAACTTAACCATTACAACCCCCATAAACCCACCCCCAACAACACACCTCCAACAAGGTTCCAATTCCAAAACTGCCATCTGCTGGGGATCAAGCATTCAGAACACATTCAGTTTATGGGAAACATCTGAATCAAACCACTACAACCCCACTCTAGCCGAGGCTAGTCTTGAACTCACTGGGATCCTCCCATCTCAGGCTCCTGAGTGTTGTGATTAAAGGCATGTACTACCACAGCCAGAAGACACCGTTTTATCTCATATAATGCTCATGAAATATTTTTTTGGATTTTTTTTCTGAACCACTTAAAAATATAGGAACAAAGGCCAGGAGATGGCTCAGTTACTACAGCACTTGAAGCATAAGCATGAGGATCCAAAACTGGGTCTCCAGTGTCCTGTAACAGCTGGATGTGTTCCTGCACACCTGTAATCCCAGAACTGGGGAGGCAGAGACAAGAGGATCCCTAGGGCTTGCTGGCCAGTAGACTAGTGAAATACATGAGGTTTAGGTTTTGTGAGGGACCCTAAATTAAATTGTCAAACAATTGAAACACATGCACACACTGCCAATTTCTAGCCCCACACGTACACGCACATCTGTGTACACATGTACCACACACATATAAACATACAGCACACACATGCAGTAAGAAAATAAAAATAAAAAGGATGCAGAAAGCATTCTTAAATCAGAGGGCACAAAAACAGAACAGGTCAAATTTAGCCCAAGTTTGTCATCTAAGAATCAAATTGTAAAAAGATATCCCAAATGATTATTCTTTCCTCCTAAATTATTTAAGAATTGGAGACTTCACAACACATATGGGCAACTGATACCTGAAAGAACACAAGATGTCTCAACTGCTTTGTGTATTGGTCACCAAAAAGAGCTAAGTCAAGTGCAATCTCTGACTGTAGTGAGTGACGCAAAGGCCAGGCAGTGTTTCTAGGTAAGATTTGATTTCAGAAATGGGATTTAACTCAGAGCTTTCACATGCTAGGAAAGCTTTTACCAGTGAGCTGCATCCTAGCTCCCAGCAAGGCCCAGGCTCTGCTTCTCTGGACTTTGAGTGGCAAGACAGAGTGTGTACAGTTAAAATTCAAACAAGCACACAAATGCATGGCAATCATTCAGATAGTACATACAAGAGGAGGGTCAACCTTGTACATCCTGTGTTAGGTGGTCAGATAAAGCTTAATCCTTTTCCATAGGATTCACAAAGAAGCAGCAAAGAGTAAGAAAACAAGGCTAAATAAAGGATCCTTGAAGTGACAAGGGGATTCAGACAAAAATAGAGTAAGAATAAAATCCAGGGTAGCTTGAGGAACAGATTAACCTCAGGCTGAATCACACAAAACTTAATGGTAAAAGATGGAATGCTTAAAATAGAATTAGTGGGGATGAAGAGGAACCAAGTAAATAATCATATATATATATAATGTGTGTGTTAATAAGTTTCAACTCATTAATTTAAATGTTAGTTTAAAAAAAAACAGAGCACTAGCCAAGGCTGAGGAATGCATGGTACTAGCTTCTAGTAACTCCTCTGAAATAGATGTAGGAAGCCATCTGGTCTGAAGGGGTGGCATGTCATGTTATTATATAATGATATGTTTAATGTGTGGCTACTTTCAAAATGAGCTCCATTAGGAACACATTTGGTTATCCCATGTTATAGTTGAATGGAGCAGAAAGCTATAGTCTCAGCAGTTTACTGTGGGAAGTGACATGCTCCAAGCTTCTGGGATGTTTCTTTGTCAGGTCTGCCATTCCTAATGAGAAAGGGTTTAGGAAGTACTTGATTGATTACACACAATTTTACCTGCAATCTCACTTTTAGAAATTGCTTATATTAGATTAAGACCATCTTCTGGAGCTTGAGGACAGACATGCAGTATGCACACAGCATGGATACTGACCAAAAAAAAAAAAAAGACAGTGGCATCTTCCAAGGCTGCCAATATCATTGACTTAGTGGAAATCAAAGCTAAACAATTTAACCATGATCCCACATATTATTTTGATAGCAAACAAACACGAATATACTATGAAAAGTTTAAAATCTACGTAATTATTCTTTCACAGATAAATCAACATTTTTTCAAGGAAATATGGTCTTAAGTCTAGAAGCCTCGACCCTTTTAGAATTAAGAGGCTGTAAAATCACTCAATTTCACTCCTTGACCTTTAGAAGAAGTTTTTGGTGAAAGCATTGAAAAGTTCTGAACTGATGCCTAACTGAATCCTACTCAGCTCTCAAGGAGGAAGGGACTGAAACGCACGTGGCAATCTGGCTGGATCCCAAACACATCCAGTGAAATGAGCATAGAAAAGAACACAATCTAATATATATATTACATATATATCATATATATACATACATACATTATATATAATGCTATTTACATAGACTGATTTACACACACACACAAGTAAAGTAAAAATGGCCACCTACAGGAACATAGAAGAATGACAGCCAATGCATTCAGCTGGTGCTTACAGGAAAAGGGAGATGGAGTAAGACTAAAGAAATGAAGCAGAAGAGATGCTGCTTGTGTGATGAATGAAAAATAACAACGAAATAAAAATAAATACCCAATGAAATCAAACCTCTGTACTTGATGTTCAAAAAAGGGCTAGAGGGGGGGCTGGAGAGATGGCTCAGCTGTTAAGGCACTTGCCTCTTGTGCCTAAGGCTCCAGGTTCAATTCCCCAGTACCCACATAAGCCAGACCCACAAGGTGGTGGCCCTGGTGCTCTCTCTCTCCATCTCTCTTTTTCTCTCTCTCTGTATTTCTCTGCTTGAAAATGAATAAATAAAATATTTTTTAAAAAGGACTAGAGGGTAGCCATCACCAACTGCAAAGCTTTGCTTTTTAAACAAAGCTATCCTTGAGCATCCAGCAGGAACTCCGGCTAAAAGCTAGATAAGAATTTCCAGTGCACATTGTCAGAGCACAGAAATACAGCATCAGGAAGACACAGAGAAGATGAGACAGAGCTAGAGAGAGACAAGCAAGGATCAGGGATTGGTTCGTAGGGATGCATTGCAGGAATCTGGGGCATGGACTTTTGTCAAGCATGTGTGATCTGAAGGAAGTACTAGTATGATCCCAGTTTAGGAAATTGAGGTGTGGCAATGTCATTTAGCTCATGACAGAGTTTGCAGACTTTGATTGCCTGGCTCCTGATCCAAGCTCATAATCAATACTCTAGATTGCTGATGACCAGTGTAGGAATCACTAGGAGGAAAATGCAAGGAGCCTAGTGAGAAAATGTCTAAGGGAGGAGCGTCTATGTTACCTTCTCATTGCTGGTACGATGCACCTGATCAAAACCAGCTTACAAAAGGAAAGGGCCTTTTTTGCTTTATCATCTCAAAGGGAAGCCTCATCATGGCAGGGGAAGGATGGTATGAGCAGGGATGGGTACCATATCTTGTCACATGAGCTGGAAGGAAGCAGCAAGAGTGTGCTTGCTCCTGAACACCCAAAACCTCAAGTCTACCTGGTGACACACCTCCTACAGCATGGATCCACCTCCCAAAAGCTCTACAATCAGGGGTTGAGTATGAGACTAGTCACAAACCACCACCTCACTGATAGAAGAGGGTTGGAGATAGTCAGGAAAGCAATAAAGAAAATTATACTTTTCACTAATTTGTACTTAGACTTAAGGTATATGATTATGTTTTTCATGTTCACCTGTAATGTATTTGCAGCTCCCTGTAAATAACTAAACATCTGTTTTTTATCTTTTTTAATATATTTTTCAATATATTTGTACGAAACATTTTATTGCAATGTTTCTAAAAGCCAGAAGCCAAATTTGAGACAAGTTGAGAAAAAAAATTATCTTCTGCTCTTTAATTGAGAGTATAGTGGGATTTTTAAAAATTGTTTCCATGACAAATTCCTGAAGAGAAAATTCTTGAGCCTAACGCTAAAAGTTCCAAGGGCTTGGTTTGCAGTTTTTGGGCTTCCATAGATTCTTTAAGAAGTCTGGCAAAATAACTTGGTACCTGTATCTTAGTCACTCACTGTTCATAACAAGACAAATAGTAATTTATTTTTAATGACTGGGTAAAGATACGAGTTAGTGTTTGCATGAGGCTTCGATAAAGAAAGGCAATATGCCAGCTTTAGCGGTCGATGCCCAGAGCTCTAGCAGCATCTCCTTTCATCTGGCTTTCCAGCTATGCCAACGTTGATTCTGAATGTAGACATTCAGTTCCTTAATTGAACTCACAAATCTTCTCCTTGGATCTTCCTAAATGACTCCAATTGAGGTATCTCTTCAATTTTTGAGAGAAGAAATAGTATTTTCAGTAATTTTCGTATAGCAGAGCACTTAAGTGTTATGTGTGGCATGTATTTTCCTCCAAAACCCAGTTGGGGGATGAGAGCTAGCTAGTTAGGAAAGTGCTTGCCTTGTAAGCATGAGGACCACATAAAAATGTCAAGGAGACATGGTGACACACCCCTGGAATCCCTCAATGGCCAGCTGGTCTAGACTAATTGCTGAGCTCCAGGCCAAGGAGAGACACTATCTTGAGATAGTCCTCTACCCTCCAATACACAGTAACACACACAGGCACCCCCAAAAACCACACAAACATGTACGCACACATACATACATGGATAAAAATATAGGTTGTGGATTTCTGCTTTGTTTACTTACGGTAATTAACTACAACTGAATCCTTATGGAACAAGTCTTTTACTGAAATTTCTTTCTTCAATGTGCTCATAAAAGAATTTTGGTATATACACTTCTTTTTGTCTTTGTACCCTTTGTGATTGTTAGATTTTGGTTATGTCTTTGTCTTTTAAAGAACAGACTTTGATATCCAAAATACTGTGCATTGTGTTCTGTGTTTCTTTTGAAATTTGCTTTTCTTTAACATCATGTTACCTAGATTAAGTGGCATCAAGCCCCTAAAGAGTCCAGAACTGCTAGAGAGGGAAAATCTGTTTTAGAATCCTAACTTGCTAAGCCTGAGGAAAATGAGCTCCAGTTAAGGAAGGACAAAGGAGAGAAAGTATAACTGAGTGTCTGGGTCCTCATCTTCTCAAAGGAAAGAATGCAGTCAGAAGACGCAGGCAGATTCAGTTGACTTGGTTTCAATAAAGCAAATTAAATACTCCAAAGACACACTGGAGTGAGCAGGTTCTATATTGTAGATTTTAAAGAAGTTTTATGAATATTTATGAAGTCGATGACATATTCATAGGGTGAACGATCTTCCTTTCCAGTTGCCCCTTCCCATAATTCTCTAGAAAATCCAACATAGGGCCCCAGGGGAGGGGTGCGGTTGGGGGGAGGTCAAAGCCAAAAAGTGGAAGTCATGGATTTTTCAAGACATAGACCCTT
>PVHP010016365.1:0-35989 GCA_004024765.1 Zapus hudsonius | reverse complement strand
AAGCAAAGTAGAATCCCTTCCCTGGTAGATTTCCTTGATCTTGTTTCTGCATGCCCTTTATCTTAGTTGGAGCAAAAAAAAAATAGTGGACAGACCTTTTAGCTATAATTGGGATACCTGTGTTCTTCTGCCAACTGTGCCACTAGTCTATGGGGAAGTTGATTAATTTCTGTGAATATAATTTTCCCTTCTGTACATAACAGTGTTGAACAAGACCAGTCTCTAATAATTTCTACATGGACTTTTTTTTCAGCAGCTCCTAAAATCCCCATGCCTTCATTTATCAACATGCACACTCATGCATACACACATGCACATACACAGGCACACACACACATTCTAAGCACACAGTAGTCAGAAAAATCTTGACAAATTTAAGATAAATCTTGTTATTCTGCTCAAAACCCTCCAGTGGTTTCACATCTCACTAAAAATAAAATGCACACTCAAAAACACACTTAGAAAAACACATATCTCACTAAAATAAAACCCCACAGTGTCTTGGAGGTAGAACTAGCCTCCAGTGATTGGAAGTCATCTAGCATCTCTTCCTCTCAGGCCAGGCACACTGGGCTTGAGATTATTTTGTGCACACAAAGCATACTCCCAGGCTTGGGAGATGGCTTCATGGCAAAGCACCTGAGTTTGAATCCCCGGTGCCCACATAAAATACAGGGATGATGATGTGCACTGGGAAGGCAGGAACAGGAAAGGCTGGTGCTCACTGGCTGGCTACTCAAGCCAAGTTGGTTGTCTCTAAGTTCATCAAGAGACCCAGTGCCAAAGAATGAGGGGATAACAACATGGAAAGACACCCAGTGCCAACCTCTGACCTCCACACATTTGTGTGCACACCTGCACCCACACATTTGAATATGCCTCTACCCGCATGCAAAAAGGGAAAAAAGGTTCCAAACTCCCTTTCTGGATTTTCCTCCAGAATTGGAAATGTCTCTCCACCAAGATTCACAGGGCTCCATCTCCTTTCTCAGACATCCTTTGAGAGGATGCATCAAATTGTATCTCCATGTCACTCTCTGTTCTTGCTCCTTTTCCTCACCCTCATAACTGCCTAATGTGTCACCTATTTCCTTGCTTGTCTTGTGGCCCTCTGTTAAAAGACGACACCCTCCATTAGAATGGCCATCTCTGCTGTGCTCTTCAGTGCTACCTCCCCAGGGTCTCGAATTTTCTTTTTTTATTTTATTTTTATTTTTATATTTTATTTATTCATTTTCAAGCAGATACAGAGAGAGAGAGAGAGAGAGAGAGAGAGAGAGAGAGAGCGCAACGCCAGGGCCACCACCTTGTGGGTCTGGCTTATGTGTATACTGGGGAATTGAACCCAGGGCCTTAGGCACTGGAGGCAACTGCCTTAACCGCTGAGCCATCTCTCCAGCCCAGGTCTAGAATTTTCTATGTGTCTGTCATATAACAAATGCTCAATAAATGTTTGTTGAATGGATAAAAGGGTATGTTCTAGGAATAATGATAAATATAATAAATGCTCAATAATAAATATAATAAATGCTCAAATGTTTGTTGAGTGAATGAATGGATCTGTTCTAGGAATAAAATGTCACACACAATAAAAAAAAATTTTTTAATTCTCAACTACAAAAACATTTCCCTACAGATAAGTCCCCTCCCCCCCCCATCTGTGGCCTGAAAAGTTTTTCTGAAACCCTGTCCTTCAAGACATGTCCTGGGCAGTGAGAATGAGAAATGATTTCAACAATCTGAGGAAGATGTAGAAGGTGATAGGCAGTTAGGGAGAGGAACTTAAGCTATGGGAAGATCGCAGTGATCTGATCCTGTCTGGGTCCCAGAAGCTCCCAGAGAGAAGATGTTGCTTGTCCCTAAGAGCCTGCAGCTGAGGCTATTAAAAAAGAAAATGTCCCTATGAGGTGTACCTCCTCCCTCATAGCCCACAGCCAAGGCTACTAGATCTGAGGTGGGAGTGTTGGGGGTATCTAACCACAAGCCCACTTCCATGCACATGGACAGAAGTGGTATATCCAACCCACTATGAACTAAGAATGCATGGACAGATGATACACTATAGAGATATACATGACTTGAGCTGTATATGATCCTAGATAAAAAGTTTAGTCAGAGATCATGGGCCATCCTGCTCAGGGATACCTCCCTATCCAAAAGGGAGTTTTTGCTAACTTATGCTTTTGTTTGAGTAAAAACTGCTTGCTTTACTGTAAAAAAAAAAGTCACATTATGTGGCAATATTTATCCATATTTAGTAAGATTGGAATCTCTCTACTGGCACTTATAAAAGTTAAGTATTGTCATGATACTTTATAGTAGAATATCCAGCACACTTGCTGGTAGAAATGGACTTTTGGCTGAAACCAATTCATTCCATTCAATGGTGAGTCGCAGTAAAGTTAGACCTAACTGCTATCCCTTCTGTGAAGTTTCCTGTGGGTGATGAGTGTGGGCCTTACTGCCCACATTTGACTAAACTGTGGAGAAATTTAATTGTTTATCCAGAGACAAAATAAGGACCTAAATCCCTGAGCAAATCCATGCTTGTTTATTTTCATGAGTAATCTATACAAGAGCAGCAGTCTGGGTACACTGTTTAGAAACATAAGAAATATGTGAGGTGTGCACTTAAGCAGTGTAAAGGATCAGCCATCAGGTACTTGCCTCATAGCCTCTGGAGCTATTTTATGCTCCAGGGCTTCAGAGCATGGTTCATCTCATGTATTCTCACAGTTCCAAAGCTTGAGACATGCTTGATTCATGTGAGCTGGTTAAATACAAGGACCAGCCTCTTAGTAAACAGAAGCCTGTTAGAACACAGGTACCCCTCTTCCAGGTAATAGCTACTTGCATTTCTTGCACAGACCACAGACTGGAAGCCATTCACACTCAAAAAGGCAACACACACACACACACACACACACACACACACACACACACACATGAGCGCACATGCACCAGTGTTTAAATTGAGGGAGAAGCAAAAGAAACTCCTACACATTGTATCTATATCTGACTTACAGGGGTTTCCTAGTCAGGTGAGAGGCAAGGATAAAGTTGCCAGTTCATTGTTTAAATGCCTATGGGGCACCACAGTGATGCACATAGATATACATATATAACACATACATATATAGACATGAATATATATGTTCATGTGAACATACAGGTACATATTGACACATATGTAGAGAAATGAATTATATATGTCCATGTGAATGTATATGTACATATATAGACATGAATATATATGTTCATGTGAACATACAGGTACATATTGACACATATGTAGAGAAATGAATTATATATGCCCATGTGAATGTATATGTACATATGCAACACATGTATATATACATATATATCCATGTGAACAAAGACCAACTGCAAACACAAATGTGCAAATATACATAGATTTTTTTCAAATTCATTTCAGAATTAGGCAGAACTCAAATCACAGATAAATCTATATGCACAAAAATACACAAACTGGTCTTGTGCAAGCATACTTACAAGTGTTCATGCATACAAGTACACAAACATAGGCACAAAGATAGAATTTTTCTAATGGTTTGCCTGCAAAGAGTGATATTATATATAGTATGCAGTAAAAGCTAATAAAGGTTACCTTTTGAATATGCATACCATATATTTACATGCACACAGTTGATATGATACATCACGATATGAATTTGTATCCAAACTCCTGTGAATACCCCATTGATACCAAGTTTCTTTTTCAGTTACTACTTACAACATTAAGGACCTTTGGTGTGGAGGCTTGAATTAGGTGTCCCTATAAACTCATGTGTTTTGAATGCATGATCCCCAGCTGATAGCTCTTTGGCAAGTGGAGCCTTGCTGGAGGAGGGATGTTGTTAAGAGCAAGCTTAGATGTTATAGCCAGCTCCCCCTCCCCTTTAGAGTTCAACTCACTCTTCTGCTGCTGTTACCACCTGCTATGGCAGAGGTGATGTCAGCCTCTGCTCATGTCATGCTGTCCCCTGCCACCACGAAGACATGATACCCTAGAGAGCAATAAACCAAATAATAACTTTCCTCTCATCATCTTCTTTGGGTTGGATGCTTTTCCCAGCAATGAGAAAGTAATTGCAACATTAATAAAAGGAGTGGTCTGGGGCATAATTTTACAGGGAGAGAGGGGGACATATCCTGCTGATAGACATCTGGGAAGCAGAGCTTTGCTTGGGGGAAGTTCTGAACTTGGAGATAACTGGGCTGTTGAGAACTATTTACCCCTAAGAAGGACTTCCTGGCATTGCTAGGGAAGGGGACGGATGACCTGTCCTCTCTCAGTAGCCTTGGTCGAGCGGCCACCAGACTAGCAGTGAGTTCAATTCAGCCAGAAAATCCCACAGAGGCTTTAATCCACTAAAGTCCTTTAGCTGGGAGAGAAATCTGATTAACTCCACCTCCCCAGATGGGCTCTAGAGTGAAATGTATATCTCATTTCTGAGACTCAGATAAGGTAGGAAAACAGAGGGAGGCATGGGGTAGGAAAAGGGGGGCAGATATATAAGAATAGGACAAGTGCATGCATACCACAGCTCTGTCCTTCATCCAGAGCCCAATTTCCCCAGTTTACAAGATTCAAATGAACCTACCTCCTGTCCAGTTGGAAGAGAGAGTGTCTATCTTTCTTCTCTTTCAAAAGGGTGCTAGCTGGGACAGCCCCCTCTTGACCCTGAAAACTATTTAAGATTTTTTTTTTCACATTTTCCTGCCGCAGTGACTCCGGAAGGGAACTTCCTCTATCCACCAAAAATCTCTTTGATAACTTGTCCTTTCCTTCCAAATACTGTAAGTTCAAAGCTTCAGAGCACCAAAGAAATTGAATCTAGTTCCACTCTTCCATCCTCAAATGATAAACTGAGTCCCAGAGCAACAACTATTTTCTTTAAAAAAAAAAAAGTCAAGGTTAAGATTTTGGGAGACTTCAAGAAGTGAATTCCATGACCCCTAAAGCCTCCATAGATCGCAAAAGAAGCTGGGGCCTGAGAGGCACAACAGGCGGGATTTGGCCAGCACTTTAAGGGTTAAACTCAATCCAGAGTCTAGCATACCATTGGCCAAATTCCGGGAGAAAGATCTGGTTTTCGCAGCTGCGAGCCAATGAACACCTCTAGTGGGAGGGTTTGAAGATACTAGGGAGTTTTTCCCCCCATTTTTCCCCTCTGCACTCCCTCCCATCAGCCGTCGCCCCCCCCCCCAGCCCTACACAGCCAGTTTGCTAAATGAATGCAGTAGGAAAGTCTTAAAATCGTACGGAGTCTAGCCAAGGGAAGATGGGCGAGCTCAGATAACCGAAATGCCTCTGAAGCCTTGGGCTCCAGAGCCCCGCAGGGTAGCCATGGACCTTGGCAGCCCCTGAAACTTGCCCTGGGCTCTCTCACGCCTGCAGCCCCAAGCAATGGGACACCTTTCCTGCAGCGATCGTAACTTATTCTGCGGGTACCAGAGAACTGAGATTGCGAAGCGACAGCAGACCGGAACAGAGACAGGGGAACGAGATTCCAGGACCCACTCGGTCGCGATGCGCCAGCCTGGCACGCTACCCGAGGTTTAACTGAAGGCAGCGCCGTCGCCGGCTCCCCCCCCCACCTCCAGCCCCTATACCTCCCCACCCCTAGGCCAGCCAGCCCAGGACCAGAAAACCAACCCTGCTGTCTCCACCCAAGATGCTCGCCCAGACTAAGGGTCCGAGGCCAGCGTTCTGATCTCCAGATTTCTTCCTTGCATGGAGCTGGCCGTTTCAACAGAAAAACAGGGGTAAAAAAGAAGAAAAGAAAGAAAATATACCCACCCCCAAACGTGCCTCCCCAAGCCTCAGGGAGCCGATAGACAAGCCGGAGTTTAGAAACAGCGATCCTCGCGCTCCTGAAAAGCAGGACTGGACGCTGTCCGTGGTTCTGAAACGCCGCGCGGCCGCTGTCCGTGGTACCCACAGCTGCCTGTCTCCAAATCCCCCCTGGGGCTGTCCCTGCGCGCCCCTGTTCCTCACCTTCTCTGAACATCTGGATTATATTCCCAACAGCTCTCGCTAGTTTCGTAAGTGCCCACCTGAAACATTTCTGGACCCCATAACTCCGTGGGATAAAAAGCACAAGAACCTGGAAGATGTATAGCTTCAGTACTCTTCGACTCTACCTTTGGGAGACCATTGTATTCTTCAGGTATGCAATTCTACGGACCACATCGGTCTGGTGCAAATGAGGGGTTTTGGTGTGTGTGTGGGAGGGAACGTTGTATGGAGACTGACTCCATCCCATCATTTGGGGGAGGGGGTGCCGAATACCACTGCAATATAGTCCTTCCTTCCCCCGTCCCACCCCCCCCCCCCCGCTCCCTTTTCACCCCCCGCCAGCAGGGTGTCTGGCTTGTGCCTGGAGGTCTGAGACAGTCACTGTTCTGGTAGCCGGTTGCCTGTTTATGTGAAATCTGTTTGTCTTTCTGACTGCTGAATCCCCCAATATTGGCCCCCTGCCCCAGTACCTATAATCCCTCGCTGAATGAGGACTTTAAGGGGAAGCTTTAGGAGTTACTCAGTTTAATTAGGACTGCATTCTCCCAAACCGCAGTGCCGAAAACCTCAGCTCCCGTCTGCGAGGGAAGTGACAACTAGTGGTGACTGGGAAGGTTGCACTTGGACTGGTGGATGCAAAAAACGGATAATTTTCCCCCCATTTTTTGTTGTTTTCTCTTTTTTTGCTGGGGAGAGCAAGGGGTTCCTGAGGCTTCACACTAAAAATTGGTAGTGTTATGACCTTAAGTTCATACAGCCCTGAACTTGGGTGCAGAGGAGGACTATTTTAAAAACAAATCCTGGGAAGCATTTCTCTTTTCAAACTTTGCCTCCCTCCTCTTCCCCACACACCTTTCCAAACTCAGTAAGCAGTGGGTCTTGATACTGTCCTGGTAGACAATTCTTGTTTGTATCTTAATTAATGCTCATGCCTGGTGCAAGCACCGAGTTTCCCATTCATTGACTCCTAGGTTAAAATTCTCTGTCTACGGGTTTGGCATTCTCCCTTTAGAACAAGTGAAAAGTGAAAAATGGTCTCTTCAGGAGGTATTGAAATAGATAGGCCTTTTTGTAAGTGGGCGAATCATGCCATCTTCAGCAGTGGTTATGATAAATTCCATTTATATGAATTGAAAAAAATTATCCTTCTTCCATGACCTGCAGGGGATCATTCATCTTCTTCATTCCAGTGTGCTTGCTTCTCCGGTTTCACCATGGGATTATCAGACATTTAAAAACTCACCCTAGTTGTTTTTAAAACTAAGTGACCACATAAATAAGATTCTCTCTGATAATACAACAGTAAATCATGCCTGCTTTATTACACAGCATGCGAATTGTTGGTCTAACTAACCCATGAGTTTGTTTGTGCTATGAGTGACACTACTCCCAAAGTACAAATGTCTATGTTTCAGCTCTCTTTGTGGCTTTCTCTTAATATGAAAAAAGCCCCTTCCCACTTCTCAGAAATCCCCAATGCTAAAGCTTTTCATGACCCTTCAAATGGTTCTTTGATGGACCACTGTGTTGACCACAGCTCAGAATGTAAACAGTCAGAGTCAGCATGAGAAAAGTACAGTCCAGGGTCTTGTGAGGTTTCTTACTTCATAAGGGAGGCATGAGGTATCTTATTAACAATATCAGATCCTCCCCCACTGCCGCCACCACCTTTATGCCTAACATAACTGTAAAATGCTGTGGGGGTAGGGTCATTGGTAACATTTCTATACAAATTGTTTGTCAGTTTGCCTTACCAGAGACAGGAATTAAGCCAGAGAGATTAAAGAGCAAATTTATACCAATCTGTCTTTCTACACCACACACACACACACACACACACACACACACACACACACACACACACACACATACATGCATGAATAGCATGCATTTCTTGATATTTTTTCTCCCCCAGACATTGTGTGTCATAAAGAGGAGACTTGGTCTCAAAGGTCTGCATTGTAATCATTTGGATAAGGTTGTGAATTCACTGTGTTAATTCTTCAAGTAAATGGGTGGTATCGTATCATGAAGCATCGCTTACCATCCCTTTCCCTCCGTGTTCAAGGCACACATGAGCGGCAATGGACATGAGATATAACTCCCTGTGTTTGCAAGGAAAGAAGAGTCATGACTATAGAAAACGGGAGACACTGTGGTTAGCACTCCATGCTCAAAATATAGAGATGGTTATTTCATTTGAGGTGGAAATATTCTTATCCTTAGAAATTTCCCAGCGAAAGAAAGAAACAAAAAAGGTGATAAGGAAGTAAACTGAGGGGCCTTTCTTTGTTCAACTGATATTTTCATTTCTAACCCTTTTCTCTTAATTTTGAGTAAAAATACAAAAGCATTAGAAATTTGTGGTATTACTGGAGTAAACACGAGGGTAAATAGAGGTTGGCATCTCCCTCACAGGCTACAAGAGAAGAACTAACCCCTTCTCCCCCAAGGGACTGGACCTGTGATGGGATGAACCGATGTAAACATCCCTAGGACCCAGGTACACTGTAGGTTAAGAGATAGCAGCTGCTCGTCTTCTTGAGAAAAGGTGAGGAGAGCTCTCCATAACCCAAGCACTGCTGCATCAGCGCGTAACTGGCAAAATCGCAACCACGACAGGAAAACAAACAAAACAATGATTGAAGCGAGCAAAGCTGAAACCTCACATGATACCAACGCAGACAAGGAACACAGGCCTTAGAAAGGCAGACAGCAGGTCCCAGGAGACCAGCAGCATTGTGGTGCTCATCGATGTGTTCCCACAAATAAAGGGCAGTGAATTGGTTCAAGTTCATGTTTTGATATTTTAAAATGCCTTTGGCTCAGAAATTCTATCAGTGGCATTCTAAATTTTGTGTCATTTGGGGGATGAGGCCTTGTATCCACATGGTCCAAATAAGCAGTATTTTTTAAATGATCGAAGCAGATTGCTTTCGGCTCACCTTTTAAATTAAGGGAACTTGGCTTTGATCCCCAGAGACATTTACAGAGTCTTGTGGTGAGGACAGACCAGGTATGACTGCAAAATTTTCTTACCTTCTTAATAACTCAAACAGACCATGATTTATAAGAATCTTTCTCGACTTCTACACCCTGGGTATTTTGAGTTGGATAATTATTTGTTATGAAGAAAACCTGTGTATCATAGCAGCCTTCCTGGTGCCAATGACAATCAAAAATGTCTCCAGACATTGTGAAACAACCATGAGGGAAAAACATCTCAGGTTTTGAACCACAGAAGAAAATGGTCACATATTAAATCAGCTGGTCTGATACATTAATTATAACAAAGTGGGAAAAGTCTAGTGTCCTTTAGAAATACCCCTTCATGAAATACACAAAGCACCCCAATGAAACAGAAAAGGATCTAGCTTGTGCTTCAACAGGGAATAAAGACAGGGAGTTAAACCAAATCTTTCCCAAAAGATGATCAGCTTTTCTATAACTGCCTCTTCCTTCTCCCATTCCAGCAGATGACAGGTTCCTTGTCACATGCTAAAGAAGGTCATCAAAATCTTCAAGGGAAAATATTTCTGTTCACACTGAAATCAAAAGGAACATGCTAAATCCACTGTTTGATATCTCAATTCTAAAATCTATTCAGTAGGAAGGTAAATGAGTTTTCCTTGAGTTAGATCCTCTGGCTTCCTAGTCTACACTCTTGCCAAAAGAGTCAGACAGCCACCTTGATCTTTTCTTCCTGGTGACATAGCTGTGTTCTGCCATGATTCTTGCCCAGCTGCAGAAAGTGTTCAGGAGCTTCTGAAATGGCCCAAGGACTTTTTCCAAAGAAATGAAAGCCCTCTGAACAAGTTTGCATCAGGGTCCATCAAAATGTCAATTGGTCCATCCCCTTTCTGGGCTTAGGAACCTCAAGAAACAGAAAGGAAAATTTCACATTTTTGTTCCCAAGGGGGAGCTTGGACAGGGTCCCACAGCTAGTTAGTGGAGTTATGAATCAGCAAATAACATCTGCATATTTACAAAACTGGGAATGACCTGCCCAGAGACACTTGGGAAATTTATTTTTGAGACTGCCTTTTGAAATAGGTTCCAGCTATGAGGGACAGTGGAAATCGCAATCTGGCTATGATCAGAGAGCCCCTGCCTCCCCAGTTGGCTCTGGTCCCATCCTACTGTGTGCCTTTAGTGACACTCTGCCCATGTGGGGACTCAGTGTTCAACTCAAGGGTTAGTTCTAACCCTTGTAAGTTCCCTTTGGCCTCTGATGACAGGAACCTGCTCCCACAAAGGCCTAGAATGGACTGGGTCAAGTGGTAACCCTGCCTTCATTTCTTCACCAGACACTTATTAGTCATGTGCTTAAATGTCCAGTTTAAAATTAGGCACTCTGCAAGAACAGATGCCACAGCTTCTGTCCCTGAAGAAAGGAAGGCTCTGCTCCCTTGAGTGGTATCTTAAAAACACTTTTTCCTTCCTCAGAGGGCCCATAGCACTCACCTCCAGGGAGCCTGTGTGCACAGCCTGCGACAGCCTCACATTGATGTGGGAGTCATTAACTTTATTTCTTTCGTCAGCTGGCAGAAGCCAAACTGATCTTTCAGATGGAAAGATCTCCTGCATGGCCACCCTGATGCTCTCTCCCCAGATTTCAAGAGTGTTCTAGGCAGAGCGGCCTCAGCCCAAAGAGCAGCAAACCTGGGCTCCAGAGTTTCATCTAGTGGCATGACCTTGAGAGGAGTTCATGACCTTTCTGGTTCTCTGTTCCCCATGTGTAAAATGAGAGCATTCATTCCACTGACCATGCTTTCAGAAATTATTTTTAGCTGCATGCTTTTGGTATTACCTTCTCTGAATCTTACATAAAATAATGTTTTCATTACAACTATTGCAGTTTCAATCTAGAAAGATAGACAGAGGTAGATAGATACATAGATAGACAGATAGATAGATAGATAGATAGATAGATAGATAGATAGATAGATAGTCTGCTTCCAATAATTTCCATTATCAAAGGCCTGAAAGAATTGAGGACCTCACTGAGCAACTCTTAAAAGAATTACCCTAATCTGGACACGATTATCGACAAATTCTGTAAATGTGTTAATCACAACCACCAAGAAATGTTCAGAGTCATGAGAAGACATACCATCTGACTAATGTCTTCATCATGTAAAAAAAATTGTGTGGGAAAAAAAAGTTTCTATTCTTTCTATCAATGATCCTGTTTAACATTTATTTCCCCATAAAGCCTATGATTTTTAAATTGTTGACTGAGCCCCATTCATCATTGACTTATTACTCCCATTGTTATTCATCAGAGGCCTACATGACTGCCAGAAATGTGGAGTACCACAGCACAGGCAATGTCCCCAGTCACTTGACCTAAGAAGAAACGCACCTAAAGGCATGGGATGTCCTAGAGTAAAGATGCATCCTGTTAGTTTTTGAAATGTTTCCACATTCCTATGGCAGGCATCTCCAAGGTGCCCCCGGACCCCATATTGGATAACGTTAGCTTTGGTTTATCCTGTGTGCATCCAGGAGGAGAATTGAAGTCTGTTGATAGACTTTTTAAAACATACACACAGAGCTGGCTCAATGTAACTCAGAACATTCTAGTAGCATCCTCAAGGGGTACAGGGGCTGTCTCAGTGGTCACCATGGCCCCTGTCAAGGGAGGTGGCAAGCAGGGCCTGGGAATCCTCCAACTAGCAGGAATGTAGAAGGAATTCAAACATATTTTGCAGATAGAGGTTGTCATTTCCAGCAGAAGAGCAAATGAAATGCAGGTCAGACACGAACCTTCCAGAATCCTGTGTCCCTCTTTCTAACTACCAAATTGCCATCTGAAATTTGCAAGCTCTCTGAATCATACCATGAGTGCTATTTCTCTCATTCTTCAAAATGGATTGGATAATAACTAAATTGCACAATGAACCTACACACACAATGTGACAAGGAATTATTAAAAGGAAATCACCTGGGTTATATAAAACCTAGTTTTAAGAAAGGAGAAGGGCCTCAGAATGACGCAACCGGAAATGCACCAGCCTGCAAACAAGACCACAGACACAATTGCTATTCAAAAGAGACCCGTGGCCTCTCTGCCCCAAACTCTAGCTGTCACCCCTGAACCCACTCCAGGTTAAGCCTAACACACAGCTCAAAACACCACAGGGTGGCCATCAATTTCATTCAGAAAACATTAGAAGGGAACAATGGTCCTATGCAGGCCAAGGGGCTTAGCCACACACTGTGCTTCATAGTGCAAGCCCCTATCAGGGGTCCTGGGAAGCCCCAAAGCTTTTGAAATTATGTATAAAGAGTCCTTTGTGGTTTTCTGAAGTTGATATTGTGCAAATCTCCCGAGGCTAATTCAGCGCAATTAGATTACCACTCTCTGCTTTGAATTGTTCTGTTTCACAAGGTCCATTGCTAAATGAGTTTACCATCTTAACAGGGAGCTGCTGACAATCTCTTAATCCCCACCAAGAAATGGGCAGCGACTCTCTTTCTTACCTGGTGTAAGGGGACACCCCACTGCTCCTGTCCTGGTTCACCAGAGGGTTACACTCTCAGAGTCAGGGACAGGGAGGGCTTGGAACAGGTCTAAACTTCAATGGCTACCAAACCCAATGTGGGGGGGGGGGGGCTTGCCAAAGAGACCAATGCCAAAAATGTGCTGAGAGTAGAGTTTTGGAAATGGATCAGTGGATTCCTAGCTGCTGTGTCAGTCCCTGAAATCCCGTTGTGCCAGAAACTCTGCCTCCTGTGAGAGGCCGCAGACAGAGAGACCCCAAAGCCCAGGGACATGGGAATGAGGTTCTGTGGGGACTGGTGGAGAAGGGGAGTCAGGTGTCAGAGGGAACTCTGGTTTCTTTCCCTAAAATCTTACTGGTCTTACATGGTACTTTCATGTAGTGTTAGACTAGAGGCTTGCTCAGGACTCTGGAGGTCCAGAGACCACTGTCCCTTTCTACATTGTCCACAGGACCGTGTCCTTCTTCCCTCTCTGCCTCCTCTGGCCTATTCGTCATGCCACACGGGCTTTGATTGTCTCATATGTCACTGCTCTGTTCTTCAGGCTTTAGAGAGTTTATTGCTGTGCTCTCTTCTGTAACCCTCGGGACTCCAAGGACTGCAGAAGCCTCAAACCTTAACTACAAGGCAGAGCCCAGCCCTCTTGCAGATGCACCTTCTGACTTTTAAGGCACTTCACATTCAAGGTCCCATAGGAACTGCCCACCCACTTAAGAAACAGATACAGGACAATAGTCTATGACACACCTAACAGAAGCTGTACTGACTTTCTATGGAGAACATCAGGTTTTAGTTTCACAACCAACTCTCAACTTGTTCCACGAGGCCTTCACGTCTATTTCCAGCTCATTCATTTCAAATCCTAAACCAAGATGGATTCCCCACTGTCCATGAGTCCTTCCTCTCTCACCATAGTGTTCCCTACCCAATCCATCAAACTGGAAACCATCAGCCCCTCATTACTTCCCAGAGGCACGTGAGCCAGCTCATCTGACTTTCTCCTCCTTCCTTGTGGTAAGATGCTGGCCACTTGCTCCAGCTTTCTGGGCCTTAAGGTCCCATTCTTAAGAACTGGCAATTGGAGATAGGTGTGGTAGAGCACGCCTTTGATCCAAGCACTTGGTAAGCAGAGATAGGGGGATCTCTGTGAGTTTGTGGCCAGCCTGGGAATACAGAGTGGGTTCCAGGTCAACCTGGGCTAGAGTAAAACTCTACCTTAAAAAAAAAGAACTGGAAATTGGGGGGTTGTGGAGATGGTTTAGAGGTTGAAGGCACTTGCTTGCAAAGCCGTCCCAAGTTCAGTTCCCAAACCTCCCATGTAAAGCTGGATGAGCCTTTATTTGCAGCAGCAAGAGACCCTGATGCTATGTGCACAAACACACACACACACACACACACACACACACACACACACACACACACGTGAGCAAATAAATGATTATTTTACTTTACAAAACTGAGCCCTGAGTTTGCTTCACAGTACCACATACACAGGGAGCCCCTGGTGGAACTTGCCTGTAAACTTAAGAAATGGAGGCAGAAGGATCAGAAAGCTCAAGGTCATCCTTGGTTACATAGTGTTTTAGACTAAAAAAAAAAAAAAGTAATTATCTTCCCATATCCACACCTCAAAGACTAGGGAGATGGCTCTATGGGTAAAAGTGATTATCATGCAAGTGTGATAACCTGGGTTTGGATTCCTAGAACCCACAGAAAGGCAGACTAACACTTGAGGTTGTCCTCTGACCTCCACATAGGCACCATGCCATGCCCACATGCACCTGCATTCACACACACACACACACACACACACACACACACACACACACACACACATTTTCTTCTTAACGTAGACCCATCTCTCCCCTCACTTACATGCTCTTCCTACCTAAGGCATGCCTGGGGTAACCACAATTCCTACCTCCAACTGAGCAGACTCTTCTTTTAAAATCCCTTGGAAATGTAGGTATTCCCCTTGGCATTCACTTTAATCAAATATACCTTACCTATAATTCAGGAGCCCTCTAGCTTTCCTCCTGGCTTGTAAAGCCCTCAAAAGCTGGGAATTTAATGGATTTCTTGGTGCATGTAAAAGCAAACACAAAGACAAAAGACGTGTCCCCTGGTGCCTGCCGGAGTTATCAACTTTCCCCTTGCAAGCTGTGGTGCATGGATATTAGACACGGCATTTATTGAATCAGATAGCTGTGTCCCCATATGCCTGTTCCCATCCCCTTGTTTTGGCTCTGTGGAAGCCCAGGACCTGGAGGATTCCAACCAGCCAACCCTGAAGCTCCGCTGTGTCTCTCCATGACCCCTTTTTGCTTCAAGAAATGAGTCACAGGGGAGAGTGTGGGCTCGATATGGAAGCTCAGCCCTGGCTCCAGAGCTGCTGCAGTGAGTTGTTTCAGCTTTATCCTCGCAACAAGCTCCGGGTCTTGAAAAATATCTGAGCCGTTGTAGGTGGGACTGCCTCCCACAGTTCCCCAGGCCCACAGAGGAGCCCCTTCCGTGGGTCAAGGCAAACTTTCAAAGCTGGTTTGTTTGTGCAGAAAGCATAAGCTTCATTGGAGGCAGTTTTCTCAATGTGACCTAAAAATACTAGAAAAGAAAATTTCTCCACAGGAGCCAACAATAGATGGCATCATGTCCAGAGAGAAGAGCTTAAGGAGAATCATTGAATATAATGTGCAAAGACTTGGACTAGACCTAGAGTAAAAACTAAGTGGGTAACGCTCAGAAAAAGACAAAATGACACATGCTACCTGGAATTGGATGTTCTCGAGATCACAGCAAGATTACCCTCCTCAGAAAACTTCCCTCTTACTTTGTACCCAAGTCTCTGTTTTTTCCATAGACGAGACTACGGACGGACTATGGCCCTTCCAGCTGCCATTGCAGAAGGCTTAAATTGAGCTCACGATACAAGAAACACAACAGTTGAAAACTCTAGCTTGGGAATTAAGTCTCATCTGGAATCCTAGCTATACTATAAGATTGGCTTATTCTTTGGAACAAGATCGTGTTTCTGTACATGTGCCTGTATCCGGGTATGTGTATGTGTGAGTGCTCACATGCATGCAGAGGCCAGAGGACAACCTTAGCTGTCATCCTCAGGAACCTCCTTTGACCTCCTTTGAGACAAGGTCTCTCACTGTCTTGGCCAATTAGTTTAGACTGGCTGGCCAGCAAGCTCTAGGGATCCTCTTGTCTCTGCCTCCCTGGGGCTGGATGTAGAGGCATGTGCCACCATGCCTTCAAGCATTGTATGTGGATACTGGGGATCAGACTCAAGCCCTCAAGCTTGCAAAGCAAAGCATATCACCCAATAAGACATCTCTCCATCCCCTACCAGATGACTCTCAAGGTTCCAAAGCTGCCGTTTTCCTCTTCTGTGGAGTGGAGGTGACAATGAACCCTCCCTGACAGGCAAACGAATGTGTCGAGTGAGAGATGGCAGGTGGAGTGTGAACACTGCCCATGGAGCTGGCCATTGTGCAGAGTGGGAAAACTGCTACTCTGCTGTCATGAAAGGGGGCCAGGTGCCATGTGCGGGCAGAGTTTCGAGGAGTCTGGCTGACTCTGTCTGGAGGTGGCGAGACAGTACAAAAATGAAGACAATTTCACAGGACTCAGGACAATTAAAGTGGGCCACAGAGGATGACTAATTCACAGGAGCCAAGGAATGCCAAGAGAGTGGTGCAGGGAAAGGAAGACCTGCAGAGCAGACCGGAGGCTGATGAGCCCAAGGACACAAGTGGGCAGCTGTCCACCCTGTCACAAGGCTCTGCCTGTCACCCAGTTCTGCTGTGCCTGACCCCTCCTAGGGGCCTTCACTGAAAATGGATCTTTTTTTTTTTTTTTACCTTGCAAAAAAATACCAATTTCTCCTAAACTCCCAGCAAGTCCTATGTTGTAAGGATACATATATAGGTTGACAAATAGTCTTGGCCTCACACCATTTCCCTCTGGGATGGATTTTGAACAAATAAGCAAATCAGGAAACAGGAATTTTGGGGTCTGGTAATACCATAAAGCCAGTAAAACATAAGAGGTACCAAAGCAGGGTTCATGGGGGTCTTCCCACCAGGGACCTCCACTTTCATCCACACCTCTCATCTTCCCTGAACCTGATACCACAGGGTGATGGACAGGTGGGAAAAGGCTGAATCTCCCTACAAAGCTGAAAACCAGATAGAAATCCAGCATCATGTGGCCAGCAAGAGACAAGCCAAGGAGCCCCATTCTGTGCAGGAAAGTAAAAAAAAAAAATCAAGATCAATATTGAAGTTGGATGGGTGTGGAGAAAGGCAAACAGCAAAATAGGGTAGATATGTGTGGTAGGATCCCATTTTTAATTTTTATGTGGAATAGTATTCTCATGTGGGGGAAAATGTCTAGAGAAATGGACCCAAATGTTTATAGTCGTTATTATCTCTTGACAATGAGACTTTCATTTCCTGGACTAGGCATACCTGTAATGCTTGAATGGTTTACAACAATATATTACATTTTAAATCAGGGAAAAAAGATTTTAACAAAATTAGAGATATATGATGAAATCAGGAGCCCTCATTCAAAAAAAAACCCATACCAGATAGGGAAAAAAATGACAAATGCAAAAAATGGAATGGGCTGATGTGGTGATTTTCTCTGGGCATAAATGACCCTACAGGCTGACACAATTTGACACATTTGTTGGAATTTTCTGGAAGTTGCTTTTCCTGCTGAACTCATTATGCTAGAACTCCAAGGTCACTAGAAAATGAAAGGTCAAAATTATACTATAAGGCCGGGTGTGGTGGCGCACACCTTTAATCCCAGCACTTGGGAGGCAGAGGTAGGAGGATTGCCGTGAGTTCAAGGCCACCCTGAGGCTCCATAGTGAATTCCAGGTCAGCCTGGGCTAGAGTGAGACACTACCTCGAAAAACCAAAAAAAAATTATACTATAAGTTTGGGTTTTCAGACTAAAGTTATGGTGAGACACATTCTCCTCAGGATGACTGGACTGTTACCCAAAGTAGAAGGCAGCTTCATGAAAACCCTACTGGTCACAAAAAAAGAAAAAAAAAGTGAGTGATAGAAAGAATGATCTGTCCCAAAGCCTTCCATTCCTAGGGAGAACTGAGACCAGAAAGGTCTCCGTGGATCAGTGCTCAGCCCAGCCAGGAACTAAGGACTCCAAGTCTCTTACCCCCATGACAACTATCCCACTCATGGAATGCAGGTTCTACCCAGAGTGTGCAGATAAATAGCAAAGGCATGAAATAATTTCATTTTATTTTAGAAGACAGTAGTGAGTCCTGACATTTTGTCTTATGGGTAAGAATTGCCCTAAATAATAATACTTACTAGTAATATTACTAAAAATGGGCACTTGTAGCCCACCAGATGCCAGGAAAGTTACTGAAGTTTCCATGTGTGGCTCTGTGGTAGAGTCCCTACCTAAAGTATGCAAGGCCCTTGCACCATAAGAAAGCAAAAGTTCCATGGAATAATTTAATTTTTTTGGAATGGATTTAATTTTTATAGCAACCCTATGAAATAAGTACTTTTATCATCCCCTTTTTGGGATGGAGAGTCGAAAGGAGTGATCTTTCTAGCACATAACACCTTTAGGCCAGCTTGCCAGTGATCCAGGTTCAAAGTCTTCCTGTGGAAAAAGACATTCTCCATGTGAAGCGGGAGATGTGTCCTATGAAAAAGACACAGATTCCTCCAGAGATATGATGGAGATGGTAGAGTTGGTGAGGAAAAAAATTAAGGGGCTCACCCCAAATCACAACTTTTCCAAGTTGGAAAAGGAGTGGGTCACTTGATAACTTCTTGATTCTGTCTGGTGGTATTGGTTCCTTTCACTGTCTAGTATATTTTCTCTGCCAATTAAAGAATCAAAGGGCTGGAAAGTGTTTAAAAGAATAGTTTATTTCAAAGTAAGAAGTAAAGAAAGCAAAGAGAACAGACTCCTCTGGGAGGAGGAGATTCCAGAGCTGGAAATCTGCTGCTCCAGTGGGAATTGAACTTTAAGTGAGTAAGGAAAGCCCACTGGTCCAGAGCCCATGATTGGTCAGCTAAGTGAAGACAGAAGCGCTGGGTGGCTGAATGGTCCACGATGCATCCAATACTGTATGGGTCCCAGAAAACCCACCAAGCGCATCCAACAGTGGGAAAATTCACCCAGGCCAGGAAAAAAGAGGAAGGGGCCAGCCTCTCTGCTGTCTTGGGTTAGATTACAGCCACCCACCAAAGACCTTTCTCCCTCTCTGTCTGCCTAGCTAAGGAAACTGCCTAGCTCCTACAGTGTTTCAGCACTTCCATCTCTGCTACCCAAAGTCGTGGATTCCATTCCATCCATCACCATGAGATTTGGGGAGAGATCAAACAGACTAAGAAAAAATATTTGGAGAAAAATAAAATGGATAATTCAAACAAATAAAATAAGCAAGGGAGAAGGGTATGATCATGGATGGGAAAGAGGAGAAAAAGGGAAGATTGACACACAGCAATAAGAGGGAAGGGCCCTCGAAGCAGGACCAACCTGGCTTGGTCATGAACTCACTGGGAGTCTCACCACATCTAGACCACAGCCCTCTTCTCAGCTTCAAAATAGAAGGGTCGACTGCTCCCAACCCAGAAGTTCTCTTTTAACTCCATTATTCTGGTTTCTGGAACAAAGAAGGGAAAGGGCAGAGTGGATGCTAAGAAGAAAGGAAGAAAGAGGGAGGAAACAGATGGAAGGGAAGCCATTTTCCAAGGCAGTTGGAATGTGCTCTTGGTGAAGGGGGGTTGGGCTCTAAACACCAAGAATGTCGTGGTGACTGCTTTCCTGATCAGGGAGCCGGTTCCCCGTCTTCCCCTGAGGACTAACCTAAGTGGAGGGAGGACTAACTGAGTCAAGGAACAAGACTTCCTCCATCCTGACAGAGGACAGTGACGGCTAGCAAATCCCAGACTCTGGAGGTGACCTGAGGAAGTGACCAAGTGTGCCCCAGGAGGCCATAACCATAGCATGGACACATGCTGCCTGCTAGGAGCCTTTTGGGAACCAGGGAAAGAACATTCCAGGGTAGGAAGAGATCTTGGACCACTTTCCCCAAGTGATCCCTCCCTCTGGGGGAGGAATGTCACCCAAAACAGAAACTAGGTGTCTCTGACCAAGTCACAGGTGCCAGGACCTCTTGCCACTGCAAAATGAACCCAAATGCATGCTCCATTTTTTAATCTGGGGAATACGTGGGCACTGGAGATTTGAACCTGGGCTGGCAGGCTTTGCAAGCAAGTGACTAACTGCTGAGTCATCTCCCCAGGCCAAGGGTCCTCTTTTTAACTGAACCTCCCTTAATCCTCATGGCACAGCATCGAGGACACAAAACCCTCTTCCAGCCCACCTGAGACCTGATCAATAAAGGAGATTGGTTCTCATCTCATCAGTAACACCATCCACTGCTTCCCGTATTCGTCTGTCACCCTCATTTACTCCTCTGCCCCTGGGTTCAAGTCCAACCTGTGATTTGCCTGAAGGGGCAGAAACTCGGGTCCCTACCTCTGCAGAATGGTGACTGCTCACTCTGGAGGTGACCTGGCATATGGAACCCAGCCCAGAGAAGAAGCAGCACACAGAGAGCAGGGAGGCAGACGCAAATACAAAGACGGAGACCACTGTCCACTGTCCACACAAGGAGCAACTTCTGTATTCTGGGCTCTTGGCTAAGCAATTTATCTGTATTTTTCCCCTTTTTTAGGCATATGTGTTTGCGTGTACATGTATGTGTTCATTGTTTCTGGATGCCTGTGCACCATGTGTGAGAAAGACAGACAACAACCTCAGATATCATCCCTCTCAGGCATCATCTATCTTTTTCTGAAACAAGGTTGTTGTTTTTATATTGGCCAGGAGCTCAACAAGTAGGCTAGACTGGCTGGCTAGTGAACTCCAGGGGTTTGCCCATCTTTGCCTCCCTAGGACTGGGATTATAAGTGTGCCACTACATCCGGCTTTTTTGTTTGTTTGTTTGTTTATTTGGTTGGTTGGTTTTCCAGAGGTAGGGTCTCACTCTAGCCCAGGCTGACCTGGAACTCACTTTGTAGTCCAAGGCTGGCCTCGAACTCACAGCAATCCTCCTACCTCTGCCTCCCAAATGCTGGGATTAAAGATATGCACCACCAGGCCTGGTTGACCTTTTTTCTTTTAATGAGTATTCTGTGGATCAAATTCAGATCCTCATGCTTACAAGAAAGTACCAAATGAGCCATCTCCCCAGTCCCAATTTATCTGCACCTGAGCTCTTCCTAACAATTCTGAAATTCCATTGTTTTTTCCTATGTACAAGGATAAAGAATCTGAGGCTCAGAAAGGCTAAGCAACTTTCAAGAATAAATCAGTAAGCTGGGCATGATGGGGCACACCTATAATCCCAGCACTGGGGAGGTTGAGGCAGGAGAAGGTCAGCCTGGGAGGTACAGCGAGACCACACTGTACAAGCCATTAGCAGAGTCACAGTCCTAGCCCTGGCCCTGCCAGCTGCCCTCCTTGGTACGGGCTGTCATTGGCAAGTAAAATTCCAGCCTCTACTTGAGCATGTCCACTGACCTCTCTCAGGCCATCTCTTCCATTATAGGAAAGCTTTAATGGTCACAATAGTCAGTCCTTTCATGTGTCAGGCTCTGAAAGTCCCACTTGCCTTTCCTTGGAACACACCCATGGGTTACACAAGGTGCCCCAAACTATAGACTATAGAAATAGAGCAGCCTGCTCTCTCTCCCTCCCTCTCTCTCTCTCTCTCTCTCTCTCTCTCTCTCTCTCTCTCTCTCTCTCTCTCTCTATCTATCTATATCTCTCTCTCTCTCCCTCTCTCCCCGATCTGTAGGTCCCATAACTTTCCATGTCACTTCCACCCTTTACAATTAGGTCTTTTCCTCTGTCCAAAAGCAGAGTGCATGCGTTTCTCACAGAGAAGAAAAAAACCGAGCTAATATTTGCAAAGGGCTCAGCTCAGTGCCTGGATGATAGCAACAGACTCCAGATAATTGTTTGATGAAGTCAGGTCCCTCTTTCCCCACAACAGCCCAGCAGACTGGTCCCTTCTGCTTTGAGTCTTCTCTGAGCCAAACACCCACAGAGTTCTTAATTATTCCTTATAGGTCAATTTCAAGTTTGTTTACCAGCCCAGTTGTTCCTCTCTGGACCTGTTCCAGCTGCTAATGTCCCTCTTAAAATGCAGGACCTACAACCGAATACGATAAATTAGCCAAGATTTGAAGTACAGCCCGCATCCAGTGTTTCCTGCCCTCCCTGCCTCTTTTGGGTTCAGATTTTTCTGAGATGCTTCGGAATGACGAGGCTTTATCCTGCTGGAATGAGATGCTAGGGAAGAATACCCAAACCTTCCCAGCAGAAGCCTGGTTCTTGATTTGCACTTGTGATGATGGCTTTCAGCCTAAACTGGTTCTATGTGCCTCTAGGGACTGTCAATGCTCAGAACTTGTTCTATTCTGGGTGGGCCAGAGAGATTGCTTAGTGGTTAAAGGCAAGCCCAGATTCAGTTCTCCAGTACCCATGTAATGTTACTGGAAACTGAGTCACAGAACTGGCATCAGAGAAAGAGTGGAGAATCAGAAGATTTATTCATGTCGACATGGACTCGAGGGAAAACTTTCAAAACCTGAGTACTAAACTCTGATGGCTCAGAGCTTTTATGGACAATATGGCAGGCGGTTTGACTGCATTTTGAATTTTTTTAAATTATTTATTTATTTATTTATTATTTATTTCAGAGAGAGAGGCAGACACAGAGTGAGAATGGGCCCGCCATGGCCTCCAGCCACGTGTGCCACCTGGTGCATCTGGCTTTACATGGGTACTGGAGAATCAAACTTGGGTCTTTCTGCTGTGCAGGCAAATGCCTTAACTGCTGAGCCATCTCTCCAGCTCCTCATTTTGAATCCTTTACACTATTGGTGAAATGAACGTCTGGGGAGGATGTGCCTCTCTGGCTGCACTAACCAGATAACATGGAAGCAGGTGTAGCTGCATAGAAAGGGAGGAGACGCAGGGTCATGTCGTCTCCCTGGGAAAGCTGGTAAACAGACATTGAGGTTTTTTTAATATTTTATTTATTCATTTTCAAGCAGAGAGAGAGAGAGAGCACCAGGGCCACCACCTTGTGGGTCTGGCTTATGTGGGTACTGGGGAATTGAACCCGGGGCCTTAGACACTGGAGGCAAGTGCCTTAACGTTACGCTGAGCCATCTCTCCAGCCCCAGACATTGAGTTTTAGAGCATCACCTGGGTCTGGTTTCTCTGTTGAATTTTTTCTACCACAAAAAAAAAAAAAAAACTCAGATGCACAAAGTAGCATATGCATCTGAAGTTTGTTTCATCAGCAGGAGACCCAGGCATATCCATTCTCTCTCTCTCTCTCTCTCTCTCTCTCTCTCTCTCTCTCTCTCTCTCTCTCTCTCTCTCTCAAGTAAATTTAAATTTTTTAACATTTTCTTAGTGTCTGAAGAGGTGTGTGTGTTTGTGTGCTTGCGTGCATATGGAAGCCAGAAGGCGATGTCAGGTGTCTTTTTCAACTGTTCTCCACAGCAGCAGCAGCATTATTTTGGTTTTTCAAGGTAGGGTCTCACTCCAGCCCAGGCTGGCCTCAAACTCACAGTAATCCGCCAACTTCTGCCTCCCAAGTGCTGGGATGAAAGGTGTGTGCCACCACACCTGACTTAATTTTTTGTTTGCTTGTTTTTGTTTTGTTTTTAAGGTAGGGTCTCACTGTAGCTCAGGCTGACCTGGAATTCACTGTGTCGCCTTAGGGTGGCCTTGAACTCATGGTGATCGTCCTACCTCTGCCTCCTGAGTGCCCCTGGCTTAATCTTTGATATGGGATTTATTACTGAAAACTGGAGCTCACAGATTCAGCTAAAGTCGCTACCCATCAAGTCCCCAGTGTTCTCTGGTCTCTGCCTCCCCAGTACTGGGAATACAGGCATGTTTCTACATGAGTACTGGCAATTGAACTCAGGTCCTCATTCTTGCCTGACAAGCACTTTACTGACTGAGCCATCTCCCCAGCCCCATGACATATTTTCTTATTTAACCTCATTGATCCTGGGAGGTAGTTCTATTAGCTCTCTACCTCACTGTCAAGAAAAGATTTCAAGGCTTAACTGACTGGCCCAAGCTCACTAGTGGTGATAAGAGGCAGAATTAGCTGTGAGTTCCAAGAAGTGTTCTGTCTTGGATTGCAGATATTTAGGGGCTATGTGGACTCTCACGGGGAGGATGGCATAGGACACACACAGGCCAAAGAGTGCAATGCAGAAAGCAATGCTGTGCATTGTGCCACATGCCTTCTTGGACCATCAGTTGCAGAGGCCTCCCGTACTCCTCCTGCCGGCATGTGCCAACACTTCTGGCTGCATGGGTAATTACAGTCAGCATTGAAGGGAAAGGTGGCAGGACACCCCTCCATTCTTGTCAGCTTTGCCTTACTCTCCGTGGCTCCAGCACACGCTGCATTATGAAGAATTCATTTCCAATTTTCAACCATTTGCTGGTGTTGGAGTTGGGGGGGGTCCCTTCACATTGTTAAGGGCTCTTTTTCCACCTCAAAAACATTCCTACCCTTTGACTCAGCAGTTCTGCATCTGGGACATAAAGGAAAGGTTTTCACCAAGGGGGTGGCTTCACAGTAGAACATGTAATAACTGAAAATTGAAAGTAATATACATATCCATCAATAGATGTAAACACTAAGACAGCCACACAGTGGCATAAGTAGTCATTTAAAACTGTGTTTCTAAAGATTTAATAATGGGAGAAAATGATCATGTAGAGCCTTCAATGAAAAGCTAGGTAACAAAACACTATAATCTATATTTAAAAAAACTGGGAACTTTACCAATATGTTGATAGTAGGATTCTTGATAATGGGATTTTCAGATGAGGGTTTTTAATTGTGCTTTTCCAATGTGTGTTTGTTGCTTTCATCATCAGAGGGAAATATTATTTTTTTAAAGGGCTGAATAGCTCTCTGGTCTGCAGGCGACCAGCCAGCTAGTGGCTGAACAGTTCTACCCCTGGACAATGTCCATCTATGTGGGAGCAATTACTGCTCTGTTACCATCGGGTCATTTTAACCCTATTGATCAAAATGCCAAAGCAATGCTATTAATTTACTACTTAGCAGATAAATGACTAAGGGCACAATGGAATTGCCTGAGAGATGTGTGGCACTTCTAGACAGGAGAGTGGGTGACCCTGGTAGATTTCAGTGTAAAGTAGAGAAAAACTTCTGGAAGTTTCTCTATGCCTCCTTCATCCCAGAGCTCAAATCAGTCAATTCTGTTTGAATCAATGAAGGCTATGTTGAACATTCACCACACGTGAGTATGTACACGAATATTTATAATAAGCACAGTAAAGAATATTTGGTCTTTACAACCACCCAGTGAGCAGCAAATTTCACATTATTAGAATCTCCATTCTATAGATGCAGAGATTTAGGGAAAACAGCCTGTCCAAAGCCACCCAGCTAGTCAACTACAAAGTCACAGTCCATGTGCTCAACCCGAGTTCAAACCAAAATTAGTTCTATTCCTTTTTTTTAGAAGTTCTTTCTTTAAATATTTTAAAATACTTTTACTTATTTGCGAGGAGAGTGAGAGAGATGCCACTGCAAAGGAACTCCAGATTCATGCACCACTTTGTGCATCTGGCTTTACACACGTACTAGGGACTTGAACCTGGGTTGTCAGGTTTTGCAGGCAGGTGCCTTTAACCACTGTTGTAGTCAGCTTTTTCTAGTGAGCAGAAAAGAATCTGACCAAAAGTAGCTTGATGGGAGGAAGGGTTTATTTTGGCTTGTAGACGCAAGGGGAAGCTCCATGAAGGCAGGGAAAACAATGGCATGAGCAGAGAAGTGGACATCACCTCCACCACAGCACTGCAAACAGCTTCAGGAAGGTGTGCCAAACACTGGCAAGGGGAAGATGGCTAGAACCCCTATAAGCCTGCCCCCAACAACACAGCTCCAACAAGGTTCCAATTCCAAAACTGCCATCAGCTGGGGATCGAGCATTCAGAACACATGTGTTTGTGGGGGACACCTGGATAAAGCCATCATAATTAGCTATTTCTCCAGCCCTGAAGCTCTTTTTATTTTTATTTATTTATTTTAAAGAGAAAGAGGCAGACAGAGAGAGAGAGTATGGGTGTGACAGGGCCTCCTAATATTGCAAGCAAACTCCAGTTGCATGTGCCACTTTGTGCATCTGATACGTGGGTGCTAGGGAATCAAACCCAAGCATCAGGCTTTGCAAGCAAGCAGCTTTAACTGCTGAGCCATCTCTCTAGCCCAGAAGTTTTTTATTACTTGTGATTTCTCAATGAAACAGAACTTTAAAGGTGAAAGAGAGCTGGGAGGAGATGTTGCAGGTCTAAGGAGAGGCAAGGAATGGTTTCCTCATCCAGAGTGCCGGGTTGTAACAGCACTAGCTGTTCTCATGCCTGTGCATGTAAGGTAATAGTGGCTTTGACAGCTGTAGGGTTGAATGCCCATGACATAAGACAAATGAGCTTCCAGGTGGAAAAGTATCTCTTTACAGAAAAGGTTCATAATCAATGGTTGGTTAGTCACCTCAAGCTACCACAACAAAATACCATGGGCTTGGTGGCTTAAGCAATAGACATCTGTTTTTTATAGTTCTGGGATGTAAGAGAGAGTAGGGGAGATGCAGCATGTTCTGGTCCAAAAAGGAGTCCTTATTTGTTTAGTGTCTTATGCTTTCTTCAATGTGTATGTGTATGTGTGTGTGTGTGTGAGAGAGAGAGAGAGAGAGAGAGAGAGAGAGAGAGAGAATGTGTGTGTGCATGACAGAGAGAGAAACGGAGAGAGAGAGAGAGAGACGAAGAGAGAAAGTGTGTGTGTGTGTGCACATGCATGCGTGCTTCTGAGGATGGAACCCAGGGTCTTAAGCATGCAAGACAAGTTCTCTACCACTGAGATATACCTCTAGCCCTCCATATGATTTCAAATTATAATTTATAAGTTAGGATGGAGGTATTGGCACGCTCTGGATAAGAAAGCTAATGGTTACAAACAGAAAGGGACTTGCCCAAGATCACATGAGAAAGTGAAGCTCAGGACTTCTGACAACCACAGCTTGACCCATTCCCTTGGCTGCTTCTGTCTGCCTCTGAGACACAGCAAGCAGGAGGACTCACAACCTACGTCCCATCTGGTCCCCTGTGAGCTGCAAAGAGGTCACCCTGGCAGAGGATCCTAAAGGTGAAAAAAAAGAAAGAAAGAAAAGAGACTCGAAGAGGAAAAGAAAGACTTGTGATCCTGTGTCTGAGATCAGGAAAGGCCCTGGCCACACCAGCTTGTCTGTCTATCAATCGTATTTCTGACTCATTAAGTCTCACAGGCTCCTCTCCCTGACAGGTCTCCTGAAGTCTCCTAAGTAAACATTCTTTGTGCTGTGTGTGTGTATGTGTATGTGTGTCTGTGTGTGCGTCTATGTGTCTGTGTGTGTGTTCACATGTGTTGCGACCAGAGACAAGACAACCTCATGTGTCATCTTTAGGAGCAACATACACTTTTTAAAATGTTTTTAAAATTTTTATTATTTATTTTCAAGGAGAGAAAGAGCATACCAGCGCCTCCAGCCATTGCACACGAACTCCAAATGCATGCACTGCTTTGTGCATCTGGCTTTACGTGTGTACTAGGGAATCAAAACTTAGCCTCCAGGGCTGGAGAGATGGCTCAGCGGTTAAGGCACTTGCCTCCAGTGCCTAAGGTCCCTCGTTCAATTCCCCAGTACCCACATAAGCCAGATCCACACAAGGTGCTGGCCCTGGTTCTCTTTTCTCTCTCTCTCTCTCTCTCTCTCTCTCTCTCTCTCTCTCTCTCTCTCTTTCTCTCTCTCTGCTTAAAAATGAATAAATAAAATATTTTTTAAAAACTGAGCCTCCAGGCTTTGCAAGCAACCACCTTTAATCACTGAGCAATCTCCCCAACCAAAATGTCTTTTTTATTAATGTACAAGGTATTCTGATCCCATAATTCCATGACCCACTTCCTCTCCAAGACTTTGGAACCCGCTAAGCAATACAAGAAAATTTCACCCCACGGAGCATGGTTTTTCAGAGCGTGTTGGCAGAGCCCTGGAGCATCCATCCTGAGAGTCCATATTTATATACAAATGCCAACTTCAGCTGAACCTCCGACTTAACTCACAAATGCTCACTTTTCAAGATCAGCCTCCCTCCAACCAGTGTTAAAAGCAGCTTCAGGTTTTAATCTCAACTGCTCTTTCTCCAAGCTAAGACCCTTCCTTCCTCAGTGCCTACCAAGCACTATGTCTTTTCTGAACACTGTCTTCTTTTTGTTTTGTTTCATTTTGTTTTTTCAAAGTAGGGTCTCACTCTAGGCCAGGCTGACCTGGAATTCACTATGTAGTCTCATTCTGGTGATCCTCCTACCTCTGCCTCCAGAGTGTGGGGATTAAAGTGTGTGCCACCACACCCAAGCCTGAACACTATCTTTTGAATCATAATATTTTGAATGCTTGAAGACACCAACACCCCCACAGTGAATTTTTTTTCTTTCTTTGCTTTCTCTGGGAGAAAAGGGGCCATTTGCTGATATATTTCCTACAGGTTTATTAAAACTGGGCTCTTTTTTTCTGGTTTGTCTAGGTAGGGTCTCGCTCTAGTCCAGGCTGACCTGGAATTCACTATGTAGTCTCAGGGTGGCCTTGAACTCACAGCAATCCTCCTACCTCTGCCTCCTGAGTGCTGGGATTAAAGGCGTGCACCACCACGCCTGGCCTGGGCTTTGATTTGAAATGTCATAAAGCTGGGAAGGGGAGTGGTGTGTTCTTTGTTAACAGGCTTAGCTCTTTGGGCTCATGTTGGTTGCATTGAGATTTCCATCTGCTAGTTTGAGAGTTCCTGGAATGTAATGCTGTCATGTGTTCATCATTGATACAGGTCAGCGAGGGCTGTGAGAACAGCAAAACCTGATGGGGACACTGGGTCTCTAGGAACCTCAGCTTCCTTGTCCTTAAACTGGAGCTAACGAGGGGCTGGAGAGATAGCTCAGTAGGGAAAGGGGTTATCAAGTGAGTATGAGGACTTGAGTTCAGCATTCCTATAAAAGCTGGGCATGGCAATGCACACCCGGAATCTCAGCACTGGGGAGGTGGAGACAGGGGATCCCTAGGATTTTTTGGATAGCTCTCTGATTCTGTGAGTTCCAGGTTTAGTGAGAGAGCAAGTCTTAAAAACTAAGGTGGGACTGGAGAGATGGCTCAAAGATTAAGGTGCTGGTCTGCAAAGCCAAATGACCTGGGTTCGATTCCCCAGCACCCACGTAAAGCCAGATGCACCAAGTTTGGTTGATCAGAGTTTGTTTGTAGTGGCTGGAGGCCCTGGTGCACCCATTCTCTCTCTCTCCCTTTCTCTCTCTCTCTCTCTCTCTCTCTCTCTCTCTCTCTCTCTCTCTCTGCTTAAAAATAAAAAACTTTTTTATAAAATTTTAAAATATATATAAATAAACTTGGGAATGTTACCCAACTCAAGAGTTATTTGGGAGATTGATATCAAACAAACAGAATGCTATGAATTTATGTCAGACACCTAATAGTTATTCATTAAGGCTACCTAGTAGTTATTGTTATGACATCCTGCTTAGTCTAACACCTTGTATTCAATCACAGATATTCTACAGATAATTTAATGTAAGTAAATAAGTGAGCTAATGAACTTACTGCTATCTCAAATGAGATCATTACCTCAAAGTGCCTAATAAGAGAAACAGATTGATGAATCTGAGAACTAAACACTTGTCTCCGCAGCTCGGGTAAAAGCACAGTGACCTTTTGCCCTTCAAACAGCCACAGAGTTGGTGAAAACAGGTAGTGTTTTAACAGTGAGTCAACTGGGGCAGAAAAGGGTAAAATGGAAGTTGAGGGCTGGAGAGATGGCTCAGCAGTTAAGGCACTTGCCTCCAGTGCCTAAGGCCCCGGGTTCAATTCCCCAGGACCCACATAAGCCAGACCCACAAGGTGGTGGCCCTGGTGCTCGCTCGCTCTCTCTCTCTCTCTCTCTCTCTCTCTCTCTCTCTCTCTCTCTCTCTCTCTCTCTCTTTCTCTGCTTGAAAATGAATAAATAAAATATTTTTTTAAAAAATGGAAGTTGAGAAGGACGCTTGTTCTGTTTTTGTGCACATTAGACATGCACTCTATTGCTGAGCCCCACCCCCACCCTTGGCTTTGAGTTTGAGTCTCACTCTGTAATTCATGCTCACCTTGAACTCAAGACACTCTTGCCTCTACATCCCAAGTGCTAGAATTGTAAGGACATACCACCACACCCTATTTATTAATTTAATAAATAGTCAAGAAGAATTCATCCCTTACTTTTTGTGCTTGTTGTTAGCTTTTTTCTTGCTGTCTTTTAATAATGGCTAAGTCTTTCAAGTGGATGTGCTAGGCCAGATCTGACACAATGAGTCTACTATCAGGGACTCTGAGCAGGCCTCTTACCCTCTCAGGTAGGTGGATGCTGTCAGGGGGATGGTGTGGGCATCCTGAAGTGTGTGCTGATGGTAAACACGTTTCCTCAAGTCATGTTTTCCAAATCCCAGAATCCAGCTTCTCGTCTACCTGTACTTTTGCAAAGTCATGGGGACATTTGCCTCATGAAGCAGAGCAGTCTCTCAGAGGGACTTAACAAATCACTGTCATCAGAAGCTTCCAGAGAACACAGTGGTTGACAGGCTGGGCATTGGAGACCAGTCAATGGACTTGCTGCTACCCAACAGCACAATCCTGGATAAATTTCTAAAAGAAATACGTTCGCTTCTGCATCTATAAAGTGGAGCAATGATGTCATCTCTATGGAATTGTTAGGAAGACTAAATATGCTAATACATGGAAAGTACCCAAGGAATAGAAGCTTTCGCAATCCTGAGCTCATATCATGTCTCCTTCTATTTCGTCCTATTATTTCTCCTTCATATTTACACTCCCACATTCTGCCTGCAACCTCAGATGACCAATCCCTGCTCATCAATTCTGTCTTTCTTCCTAAAACTTAGTATCCAGAAGCCCTGGGCTCTCTGTTCAGACACCATTCTCCAGTGAGATTTCTCCCCTGGCTCCCTGGCTCCATCATATCCAGAGTCAGTAAATGCCCTCAGGCGCACAGGTGAAGCTGGACGGTTCTCTTGCTGCAGAATGACATGGAAAGCCAAGGGCAAAGGAACATTTCCCCAAATGAAACACCCAGTGAAGACTGGGGCCAAGTGCAGTCAGTGGTCATTATAGAATTATAATTAATGACACAAAGGGGGCTGGAATGTGAGGTCTATGCACAGACATGGGCTTCAATGACAAATGTTCTGGAAATAAAAAGGGGTTTTAACAGGAGTTTGGGGGTTCTTTGCCATTGTACCAATATGACAACACACCAATAAATTTAGGGCACCCTAAATTCTTGTCTTATGAATTTAAAGAATTAAAATCCATAAACCAGAAGGTAAGACTTAAAGAGACTTTATTAGATTAGGAGATGAAAAATACAGAGAGCTCCTGTCACATAGAGGGGGTAGAGAGCCCATGTGGGAGTGGGGGGTCCCTAATTCCCCCAGGCTTGCCAGAGCAGGGACCTGGAGGCTCAGGAGAGGTGAGCAGCCAAAAAAGAAGTCTTGCCCACCTGGTAAGGATCTATGTACAATCTTACCGTGGTGGGCTTTACTCTCAGACAAAGGTTGAGTCTGAGAAAGAGCTGATTGCTCGGCACACCTGAGTAGGAGGTGAGAGAGAGCTGATTGGATCAGACACCGAATTCCGATTCTGCTGGAGGAGGCAGGCCATGTTACATCTGCTTGTTTCCTGCTAACTGGCCGCCAGACTAATTCCCCCTCTATTTCCTTGGATTTTCCCAGGGAACATTAGGATCTTCCCGGGAGAGATTCATGTTTGCCTGCTTTCTTGCTTGTTTGTGACAAGGCCTCACTCTGTGGGCCAGCCTCTCTTCATACTCACTAGGGAGTCCCAAACTCACATTCATCCTCCTGCCTCAGACTCCCAAGTGTTGGGATTATAGGCTTGAGCCTAGGGATCTTTTTTTTTTTTTTTTTACTCCAGCTAACATGGCCACAAGACCACACAGCTAAATTAAGCCTCATCTGGAATTACATGGTATGTATTTATCAAATGTCTCTTGCAAAGTACATGGTATGGATTTAACAAATGTCTCTTGGGCCCTGAGCAGGCATCAGGCTCTGTACTTCATAAAAACCATGTTCACTCACAGCCTAGAAAGAAGTCTGTAAAATTATGTGACCAGTCTTAGCTGCAGCAGCCTTGCTTGCCCTCGTTCTGGGAGAAAGGAGACTCGGAGAACTGAAGGTTGGCCTTGAACCACAAAGGACTGCCATGATTCAAACCTTGCCGCTCACACATGAAGAAAGGAGAGGAGAAGAAAGAAAGCATTGGAATCATTTAGAAAGTCCTGTGTGGAGTGCCAGATCTAGGCAGGCTCCTTCCGCCTCAATTTCCTTATGTTCCTAACTCTCGAGCCGTTTGCAGGATGAAGAGACATGAAATGTCTGCTCCATATGCATTTCAGAGTGTATGTTAGGGGCAGTGGGTGCTCAACTCAGACTGTTACTTGCCACTAAAGAAGAAACGTGGTCTGGAGAGATGGTTCAGCGGTTAAGGCACTTGCCTCCAGTGCCTAAGGCTCCTGGTTCAATTCCCCAGTACCCACGTAAGCCAGACCCACAAGGTGGTGTTCCTGGTGCTCTCTCTCTATCTATCTCTCTTTCTTTCTCTCTGTATCTCTCTGCTTGAAAATGAATAAATAAAATATTAAATAAAAAAAAAGAAGAAGAAGAAGAAACGTGAAAGATTTTGGAAATAAAATTGGACGTGAGAGCTAGAAACCCCCCTTCAGGTGAACGCACAAGACAACCTAGAAGAAATCCTGCCTGGCCTAGAGTGCCCAGGAGGATCTGGAGTGCTCTAAGATGCCCACTAAGGTGAGGCACAAAATTTAAGGAGGCACTCATTCTTCTGTCCCTGCCAATGCAGTGTTGGTGCTTCTGCAACCCTAAGATTGAGCACTTCCTTAAATTTTGCTAATCACTCCCTCATTCCTTGGCTGGCCCTGCTCAGTGGTCAAACTGGAATTGATACAGAGAATGTAACTGATCCCTGGAGAAATGGACCTTCTGAGGGGCAGGAGCAGAACCAAATAGAACCTCAGGTTCTCTCCAGCTCAAAGAATGCAGGCTTTTATCTAGCTCACAAAAAGACATGTGTTTCTTACACAAATGTGGCTGTGGAAGGAGGGAAGGGGGAAGGGTGGCTGGTTCTCTAAGACTTAGAGGAGAATGAGGCTCAGGACATGCCAACTGTGATGTTCTGCTCCCCAGGGGTGCTTAGCAGATCGCAAGTGAGAGTAATAAAATGTCAGGCGCTCCCCCACCCCACCCCCATCAGCCTAAGCCCCTTTGCTGCAATCAAATAAAACCAGAGCTGCACAGCTGGACAGAGGAGGCCAGATGTTGACCTGAGGATAGAACTCAGGGGAAGGTGAAGGTGATCATCAGGACCCATGCTGGCTGACAACCTCCAAGCCTGCTGGGACAGAACCAAGGATAAAGCCTAGAACACACACTTAGCTCAAACCATCTCTCTCCTCAGTACTCCCCTGCCATTGCCTTCCCTCCCTCTAAAGTAGGCCTTGGACAGTGGCAGATCGATGTTGGGTCTTTCTTCTCTGTATGTGCACATTGTGCGCATGTGTGTGCAAAGGCAAGAGGTCAATGTCAGGGTCTTCCTCAGTTGCCTTCTACCTTATTTTTTGAGACAGGGTCTCCCACTGACCCTAGAGCTCACTGATTCAGCTAGACTGGCCAGCCAGCAAGACCCAGGGATCCTCTTGTCTCTGCCTCCCTAGTGCTGGAGTTAAAGGAATATGTCACCATGCCCAATGTTTTTACATGGCTGCTGGGGATTCTGAACTCAAGTCCTCACACTTGGGAGTAAGAGGAAGTACTTTACCCACTGAGCATGTCCCCATGTTGGGTCTTTCAAAAATGCACAAAGGCCAGAATGAATAAAACTCAGAAAATTTTTCTGATCAACCAAGTACTGTCTTCATCTCCCAAACCAAAAGGAGTTTCCATAGTAACCTCCTATTATAATGGCTGAAGGACCTTATCCACCCTGTCCCCCGAACAACCTAAAACCAAAGGGGCAAAGGCTATTCCACAGGCAATTAGGAATCATGGCTACATGCCAGGTGCTGAGGGAGACACTTGGGTCCACCCACATGGAGTACTTCTTCTGGTTGGTGATGATATGTGTCTCTGCACCCCATACACTCTCATATGAATACCTTATGCATACCACAGGTGCTCAGCAAACCAGAAGCACAGGGAGAGTTAGAGGAACAGGTGCCAGTGGAAATCAGAAAAGCCACTAGTCCACAGCTTGTCACCTTGACAGGCACTGATAATGCAGCCATAGCTCTTCCCTGTTGCTTGGGCCCCAGCTCTCTGCTCTGAGCAGCACTCATCAGCCAAATGGCGGTGGCACTTACCATGCCAGATAACAACCCAGGCTGGCACAGAAGGCCACCTAGGAAAATAATGAGCCCAAAGTCCACAAGGACATTACATACCAAGTCACTTGCTACCCTGCCTTTTCTCCTGCTGCAACCTTTATAGTTGTACAGCAGGAAATTGTCCCCCAGGAGACCTGGAACAGACTTTCCAACAACAGCACATCTCTCAGTCACCTCTCTGCCAAGGCAAAGGGTTGTTCTGGTCCAAGTCAAAGAACAAGGGTACCTGAAACCATGTGTCCACTATGGATTTGAAGGGACCATCTCCCAAGGTTGATCAGAGAACAGTTCAACTTAACCAGGAAGCAGCTTAAACACTGGCTTTATTAGCTACTGTTGATGGGTGGGAGAGAGATAAACCTCTTACCTTTCAAATCTTCCCATTCTGGCTTCTCCAATCCTGTGCTCTCATGGGTTCCAATCTTATCTCTTATCACTTCTCTCTCCTTTATTCTTATTCTGCTTCTGCTTTTTCTTCTTCTCCCTGTTTACCTCTACCTCTTCCGTCCCTCCCTTCTGCCCTTTGTCTCTCCTGACATCTGGGACTCCTTTGCCCATAGTGAGCCAGGGAGATGGAATATGTGGGCAGTGTGTGGGGTGGAGAACCCCCTGCTACCCTAGAGTGGGTCTTGAAGACGTAGTGTCACTGATGGTGCCGTGTAAATTGATTCTTGCCACCTGCCCTGGCTCACTTGAGGTGCAGATGGGCAGCTCTGTATTTCTTACCCCATTTCTGACTGATGTCAGGACTAGAGAGTGAGAACCTGGATCCATCTGCCCTTTCTTTCAACGAAGCCCTGAGAAACAAATTGTCTCACTGGGCAGAAATCTTGATATGGAATGTGGAATAACCAAGATAAACACGTTCACATTCCCTGGACGAGTCCAGACCAGCTTCCATCCTAATACCTGTTGCCTAGGAAAAGAGGGAATGCCACAGAGGCAAAAATGGTGGCTCAGAGCTGGTCTAACTAACTAACTAGCTGTTTCTCTAAGCCACTCGAGTTGAACCCTGAAATTCAAGAAGTGAAGTGACTCACCAAAGGTCACACCATCACCCTGTGTCTCTGTTGAACAATGTGCCTGTACCTTGGCCTGTTGCCTATTGTCTGTGGTGTCTAAGAAGTGTCAAGGCTCTTGGTCGATGACATCCCTGTTCATAAGGTGATAGATGTTCAGCGTGTCCAGCTAATACATCTACCATCAGAAACCTTCCATAGGTACAGAAAAACCTCGTTGCCCTTCTGAAAATTACTATCCATCCAGACTGTCTAAATCAAGCCTGATTCACCCATTACATTTGTTTAATTCCTAACAATTGCCCTCACGTCCAAATTCTTGTCCAAGGTCAGGAGGTCCTGAAGAAGGATGCCTCATTTCTCAGATTCATTCCAGCCTCTGTGCCCAGGAGGTCACGATCTCCAAGCAAATAAACGCCTAAAGCCCTCAGAGGTGGTGATTCCAAATATGACGATATGCTAACCCTCCACAGATGCCTGGAGCACAGGTCCACTGTAGGTGGGAGGAGGGTTAAGATAATCCTGTGCAAATTGCACTGTCTAAACAGAGGCCGAAATGTACAGGATTTTCAAGCAGAGGGAAATGCCCACTTTGGCATTAAGATGGAATTTTTGTATTTGGGGAACTATTAAGGAATTTTGGAACCAGGGCCATAAGAAATGAGAGGAGAGGTGGTTTGTTGGGATTTGGTGGTGATTTGGGATTTCGGGAGGGGGGAGGAGCAATTTTTTATTTTTTTATCTGATTGGTTGGGATTTTTTAATTTTATTCATT
>PVHP010016364.1:11552-36091 GCA_004024765.1 Zapus hudsonius | reverse complement strand
TGGCTCCACGTCTTTGGACGGCCACTCCTTATATAGACGTGCCGGACGAGCCAAGTGAACCAGAAATAACAGTGTGCCTACAAGACAAACCAGACGGGTGGGGAAGAAGAAGGGGGCAGAAAAACACTGAGAGGGTCTCTTACCAGGCTTCAAGTCCGTGTTCGGGCGCCAGATGTTGGGTGCTTCTCCAGATGTCTTACCGCACGGGTCCCTGGCCCCCTGCTACGTGAACCTCAGTCTCTCTGGCCAGCAGGAGACCTGGCTCAATCGAGGAAAGGTGAGCGCGGCGGCTGGACAATCACTCGCAGCCGGGAGAAGTGTCCAAGCAGATCTCAAACTTTATTTTCACATCCAAACTTATATACAATCTAGGGATGTGTTGCATTGCCTTATCTCTTACACCAAGGACTCAGTAAACAGGAACACAGCTACAAAAACTCAGGCAGCAGGAGTAAAACCTATTAGCACTTGTAAACAGGATTTAGGGCTGTCAGCCATCCCCCTGCCTCCTGGGGGCACAGGTGTGCTAGGAACAAAGGCATGAGCTACCATGCTTTCATCCGGATGCATATTAAAACTTAGCTCTCAGATATGCAGCCAGGCTGGGTCCAACAAAAGTTCCCATTTAAAGGGGCATTTCTGCAGGGCAGAGAAGGCCATTGTCTTTGGTCCCATCCCCCCTGCGGCTTGGCAGGCTTCAGTGACTAGCTGAGCATGGCCTCAGCCACACCTTATGATGGTATGTAGGCACATCTTTTGTTGTTAGGTTGGAAGAGAAAATAGTTTTAGTAGTCTGCATTTAGGTAAAAATCATATTATCCAAAAAAGAGGTAGAAACCCAAAATTATACAAGTAAAGAAAGGCAGAATTCAATTTTTCCTAGCATTTGGTGCTAGGAAATTTAACAAAAGGCTGTGGCACCCCTGGGGTAAAGTCCTTTAACAGGTTTGATTACTCTCAGGCTGCCTTTTGTACTTAGCCAGAAGCTGAATTTGCCTTTTAGAGAGGGGAAGAAAAAACTTTTTTTGTTTGTTTGTTTTTGTTTTTGTTTGATAACATCTTTGGTTGTCCAGGCAACTTCTGATTAGCTTCTGAATAGGTTTTGTTTTTCTCCTTAGGATGCCTTGTTTCAGGGCAAGGTTCAGGGTTTTTCCTAATCTGTCCCAAGCAGTTATCGTTAGGCTACCAGAAACTGCAAACCATGGAGCTATTACATCACACTCATTTACAAAGGCCTTTAAAGTTTGTTTCTTTATTTTCAGATCTTTGGATAATAACAGCTCATTAAGAGCCAGGAAAATTGGGTGGCGTGAGCAGCGCCCATCTCAAAAAAAATTTTTTTATATTCTCTTGCTTTCGATTCGCTCTGCAGCTGCGAAACGAAACTGTTCCCGCCCCTTCTTACAAACAGGAGCGAAAACTTCCCTGCTTTTATCGCGGACCTTTATTTTTCCCTGCTTTTGTTGCGGACCTTTATTTCCCCGCTTTTATCGCGGATCCCCTATTTCCCCGGGGACTCACCAGTGCACTGCCTTGAATTGCTGCGAAGTTCTGAACTCTTGAGAATTTTTCTTTGTCGCCGTACGGGCCAACCAGCTGTCGCGTCCAAGCTCGACCAGCGAAAGGACACGACCATGAGTTCTTCTCTGCAGCAATTTATTCAAGAAACCTTGCAAGTTACAATATTACTAGTTACTTCTTCATTCTTCTTTTTCTTCTCTCCCCGCGCTCAGGATGTGTAGGAATTTTAAGTCAAAATTCACCTATCAGCATTACATACGTATACATTCACAATTGGTCCATATACACGGAAGCATGCCAGGCATTAAGCCATTTCCATACAAGGAGATAATAAATTCTCTGGAATGCACACCACGTGGAGGTAAAGAACAGAGGCCAGCACCATCTTCTCAGCAGGCACTCAAACAAAGATAAAGCCTGTGCTGCCTCCAGTAGGTGGGCGTGGCAAGGCTCCGCCTGGGGATGGGGCTGGGCTGCCCCGCCCCCCTACCTCACAGGAACGGCTCACTACAAATAATTTTCTCAAAGCTCTTGAATAACAACCTCAGCCAAAGGCCAGATATTTTTGCTGAAGAAACTACAGAAAGTCATCATACAAGACCAAGAGAACCTGCAAGATCCAGAATGATAACTAGCTCCCAGATGCTAGCATATGCAGTACTGGAAGGCTCTACATAAGTGGACAGAGGAAATTGGATAATAATATTTGGAGAAAACAGACAATACAGACTGTTGCCATCAAAAGGCTGAACATACTGCCTCCTGGGAGAGATCAGTGAGTGAAGAAATAATTACTTGGGAAATAGAGGCACCATAACCTGGAGGGGGGGTTGAAGCAGCTGTCAAATTGGCCAAGAAATCCACTTAGTGTCAAGCAGCACTTAATGAGGTTTGGAACTCATGGCAAAATCCTATGGTAACCAAAAACTTGGGCCCCCCAAGGAGAAACTCCCATTACTAGAGAACTACAGAGGCTAATCCCAATAGTATCTCACCAAATTAGAAATGTGTGTCTCATTTAACCCATATTGACTTCACTCTCCAATGAATATCCTGTTTGTATTTTTCAGAAGGCAGTGAATGAAAGGAGGTCACTCCAACTCCAACAAAAAGCTACAGGCAAAGGGCTGACATCTGGGCAAAAGACAACCACCCCAGGCTGATCATGTAGGCCCCAAATAAAACCCTGGAGATAATGAGGTAAAGCAAGAGATCTATCAGAATAGCTAATTTGTCAAGTCAGGAAAAGTCAGCATGACAGACACCAACAATTTCCAACATGACCTACGGCAAAAGTACAGAGGCCCTTAAGATATGAAAAGCAGTCTGTTGCCATGAGTAGGCTAAACAAACTTCTTTCTTGGAGAGAACAGCAAACCAAGACAGGAACACTTGTGCAATGGAGGCGCCAAAGCCTGGGGGAGGCAATCAACAGCTTTTAATTTGGCTAAGTAATCCAGTCAGTGATGGGGAGCCCTTAACTGGAACTGGGGACTCAGGGCAAAATGCATTGGGAACCAAAGTCTTGGAACCCCCAAAAGAAATTTGCTTTACAAATGATTTTCAAAGAGGCTACTCACAACACAATCTAGCCAATTCAGAAATGTGTATCTCAGTTAACCTATACTAATCTCACTCTCCAATGGGATTGTATTTTTCAGAAGGCAATGAGAGGGCTGTGGTCTTTCCAACCCTACCAATGAGCTGCAGGCTGATAGATGACATCCTGGCAAGAGATGAGCCACCCCAGATCTACAGTAGAGGCTCCACATGGAACCCCACAGAAAGTAGCAAGAGATAAGAGATAAGCAAGAGAACAATAACCACAGCCAATCAGTCAATCCAGGATAAGCCAATGAGACAGACACCAATGGTTTTCAACATAAACTAAAGCAGAAGGACAGAGACCTCTCAGACCTCACAATAAAGCAGCCTTAATACCCACCATGACTCAGGCAACTGAGCAAAAGAGGCAGTGCAAAGATTGTAAGAGCCATGGTGGACTAGAGTGTCTAGAGACATGTCCCCCCACCTCAGTAACAACATACAAATGGGAGGTGGAATCAGGTTGACTCTTGGGCTTTCCATAATGTCCTACCCCATGGAATGATCCAGACTGGCCACAAAGGAGGATGTCCAGCTGATTGGGGACAGATAAGAGGGAATTGGGGAACTGGGGACACCAACAGATTGTTTGCTCATTCAGTGTATGTGAATATGGATAATAAAGATATAATTTATTTAAAAAAGCAAAGTACAGAAAAAAAAACTCAACAATATGGCAGTCTTTATCTTTTTTTGTTGGTGATATTTTTGAGGTATGGTCTCACTTTAGCCCAGGCTGACCTGGAATTCAGTATGTAGGTTCAGGTTGTTCTCCAACACACAGTGATCCTCCTACCTCTACTTCCCAAGTACTGTAATTAAAGGCATGCACCACCATGCCTGGGGCTCATACACATATCTTGAAGCTGATTTTACATGCTGTTTTCAGTGAGCCTGCATTTTGACTGTAATCCATCACATTAGTTCAGGTAAAATTTTATATTTGCAGTTTTATGTGTGTTCTCAAAATATTTTTTTTCAGATTTTGTAACATTTCAGAATTTTTAATTCTGATTAGGGATGTTCAACTTGTATTTAGAAAATATACTTTTCACATTTTCTAGCTCATGATTGAAATATCACTTTGACTTAAAATTATGACAGAAGCTTCACTCATTCTAAATTATATTTTTATGTCTATGAATAAATTTAGATTTTAATAATATTATAGAGAAAAAACAGAGATACTTCCTATGCATCTTTGATGTTTCTCAAGTATATATGACATATTTGTTCAAATTTCAAAAATTAATATTGGTATGCTATTATTAGCTGTTTTTAATATTTTTCTATTAAGTACTTCCTTTGTTGTCTTTAATTTAAAGAATTCAGTTAATTCATTTAACATTTCATTTAGTTCAAAGTACTACAGACTATTTCTGATATTAAAATATTCTACATTATAATGCTTACTATAATTAGTGAAATTTTACAGAATATACCACCTTAGATATTGGTTATTCCATCTCCTCAATTTCTTATATAAATAATTATTATATTTTAAGCCTTTGGGAATGTTAGCCAGTATCAATTATTATAAACAATTATTATAAAGAACTTCTCTAACCTAATAAAAATACTAATATCACAGTGATGTCTGACATTACATCATACATACAGGTACTATCATAGCCATGAGTCTAATATTTCAGCCTAAGTATAGCACTGATAATTGCCCATGCCTATAATTCTAGCACTAGGAAGCTAAGACAAAGTATAATAAGTTGAATATCATCCTGGACTACATAGAGAGATCCTGTGTCAAAAAAATGTATTGATCACTACTTTTGAGAATTGTCAAGTGTCAAGCCCTGTCTCAAAACATGTTTTATTTCAAGTCTGCAGTAGTTGTTTTTGACACCAGTGAATTGTTGTTTTGTTTTGTTCAAGACAGTCTACCTTGTGTAGAAAAGATAGCTTTGAACCTTTTTTTAACCAAGCTGAAAAATCTTTATTTTGCTTAACTTACAAACAGAATGGATACAACAGTAGCTACAATCCTCAATGGTTTCTGATAGGCTGTTCACAGTTCAGAGTTCAGAGGCCTGATGAGCTTCAAAAACCTGAACCCTTCCTTTCTGGCTGCCAGATCATTATGTTTCATCATTTCGTTATCATGGAGAAAGCATGGCTGGAATAAGAGTCACATCTTCAAGCCAAGAGGGAGGTAGTAGAAAGAGGTGAATGCTGAATGTTTAGTTAGTGTGATGGTTAAGTTTATTGTCAACTTACCTTGTTTAATACAGTAATCTTGGGCAGGTCTCTGAGCTTGCCTGCAGAAACGATTGACAAAAGAAGGAGGTCCCTCTTCCAGAGTTGCCCTTCCCCCAAGTAGGTGGGCCTTCCAGAAGAGACTGGATACCAGAAAGCTTGGTGGGGGAGGGAAAGCTTTCTTCTTAACTTCCTTCCCCTGGCTGCTGGTGCTGGTTCGTGACTTGCTCTCGAATCCTGCTCTCCTACCCTTCCTGGACATTGGATTCCAGTTTCCTAGACTTCACATTGTGGACTAAAGAGCAGCCACTCCCCAGGAAGCCATAAGGCCTTCTGGGCTGGATTGGGACTGCTGAGGTATCCAGCCACGTGGACTGAACAGCTTCCGGTACCTTTACCTGTGGGCCTGCATATTGCTATTGTTGGACGTCATAAATTACCCCAATAAATTCCCTTTTACTATAATCCAGTATATCAACTCTGTTTCCTCTAGAGAACCCTGACTAATACAATTAGCTTTCTCCTTTTTATACAGATAAAGTGGTTACACCCACTTCAACTAATATAATCTAAAAGGTGTATCAGGGACAGGGCCAGAGATTCATCTCAATGGTGATTCTAAATCGTATAAAGTTGCCAAACAAAGGTTAATCATCAAAAAGACAACCTTTGTCAAATTGACACTCATAAGATTTGAAGCCATAAACATAACACTTTATGATCAGAAGTCCATGGCCATTTCATAATAAAATATGCTTTCAGTTCAATTTCAGAAGTCTCCATTGTCAGCTAGGAAATTCCAAAAAATGGCTTATTTGGTTCATCTACTCTAGATAAAATCCTATTTTCCAGAGAGAAGTCAAGGTGTGACACAAGAGAGTCTTACTGTAGCAGTAAGCTAATTGAATTTTCATTTTAACATATGGTGCCGAACCTGGCTAGTGGTACACCTGATTGCCCCCTTGGGTGACCGGACCCCCTTTCTGGACCAGTCCACTGGCCTGAGCTTCCATCAGCCCTTTGAAAGCCTCAGATCATCTGTCTGCTTGCCATCTCCTGCACCCACCATGTTTTGGCTTGGTTCCTCAGCTCTTCACTACTCCTCTCTCTCTGTCTCACTGTTTCTCCCTCTCAGGCATCTAGATGCCTCCCCTTCTCCTCGCTCTCAGAGAGTGTCCCTCTCTCAGGTTAGCCTGATCTTGGCTTCTGCCTCTCATGTTAAGTCATGCTGGCATGCCAGACTGCACCCCTCGCCCGCTTCTTGTCTCACCCCAAGTGTCGGGACAGAGGCACTCCTGGCACCTCTAGGTCTCTCTCTCTTGCAGGACACACCTGAGGGGTGCCTTGGGCTTGTCTTGCCAGGATGGGACACACACTCTCTCTCCCCATCTTTCCATCTCTCTCTCTCTCAAAACTTTACCTGCCTTCTCAAACACCTAAGGTCCTGGACCTTCAGGGTGATGACTGGGCCTCAGTACTGGCTGTACAATGGGTCCATTTGCCCTAAAAATGCCACTCTCCACTTTAAATTGTCACAGATTTGCTCAACTTCTGCCAGGCACTCCCAGATGATCTGAGGTACTCTTCTCTTCTCCAGTCTTCCTCTGCTCTCCCCACTCATCTCTCCGTGTACTTCCCTGCTTCACTCACTTCTGCGCAACAAGGCTCCCAGCTTTGGCTTTCCACCCAAGAGGTCGCCTCTCTCTCTGTTTTTTCTCTCTCTTTCTCTCTCGGTCTCTCTCTCCCCAACACAGCCGCTCATGCTGGGGGATCCTAAACCTCCATACCTCTTTTTCTGTGACGACCTGCAGAGCCCAAGGGAGATCTTCTGGACTCTTTACTTAAAGCTTGAATACTGTACACTAAGGAGGACAACACCATCAACAACGCCCATCCACGAGGTAGGCCATCTCTCTAAACTGCTGGCCATAGTCTCTTGGTGCCCATCCCTGTGGGTCAGCCTCCAGACTGTGACAGACCAATCCCTTGTTCCCATCCTGCTCTGCTCAGTGATAAGGATACACAGCTGACCCCAATCACCCAGCTCCCCTGTCCTAAATTATCTGGGACACCCCACTTTCAACCCTTTCCTCATAAAGCCCTCTCGTTCTGCTGATCTCTACTCTCTCATTCTTTCACCTCTTATTTCCACACCATTCTTCTCAGCCGGCCTCTTCTCTTGTCTCTTCCTCTTCCTCTGTACTCAAACACCCCATCTGCTTTGTCTCACTTCAAGCCGCCTCTCTCAGGCAGGCCTCCTTCCCACCTACTTCTCTTCCTGACAAATTGGTCCCCAGATACTCAAATAAATATTGATAATAATTATTTACTCTAAAAATGTTTTATTTTAAAATTTCCGGTTAAGGATGCTTCTGCTATGTTCTCCAAGAATACAATGTCTGACTCTTTTTAAAAAAATATTTTATTCATTTTTCAAGCAGAGATGAGAGAGAGAGAGAGAGAGAGAGAGAGAGAGAGAGAGAGAGAGAGAGAGAGAGAGAGAGAGAGAGAGAGAGAGAGCACTCACCAGGACCACCACCACCTTGTGGGTCTGGTTTATGTGGATACTGGGGAAATTGAACCAGGGGCCTTAGGCACTGGAGGCAAGTGCCTTACCAGCTGAGCCATCTCTCCAGCCCAATGTCTGACTCTTGATACTCAGTTACTTGCTCTGTTAATTAATAACAAAAAGTCAATTAGATATAGTTTGTCTTAATATTGTAAAAGATGATTGTGCTATTTTCTTCATGGTATAAGAGTTGTACAAACTGACTTTTTAAGGTGCTCATCCAAACTATATTCCTTTGTCAATCTCTTAATAAATTTCTCTTTCAAGACTAGTTAAAACATTGCTTGTCTAATTACATTTTTCTCTTCCCAAATTATGATTTTAAAAATATACCAAACATTTTTTTCTCAGCTCTAATATCTCAAGTTCATTGTTTATTTATAACTTAACTGCTCACTATATATTGCTGACTTTAACCTGTTTTATGCTTCTATAATGGTTTACAAACTGTCTTTTATTAAATGTTATCCTTAAATATAAGTCATACATCATATAAGAACTATAATGTTTTAATCTGTTTTGATGCTCTGAGATTTGAGCCACCTGTGACTACCTAACATTTTAAATAACTTCCTGAGATCTCTCTCTCTCTCTCTCTCTCTCTCTCTCTCTCTGTGTGTGTGTGTGTGTGTGTGTGTGTGTGTGTGTGTGTGTGTGTGTCTCCATCTCCCTCTCACTGTCTCTCTCTCCCCATGACTAACTGGTTCTATGACGATCTTATCTATATTATTCTATAGTTAACTATTTAAATCAGTTTCTTGTACTATATTCACAAGTCCTTAAGGAAAATAATCTTATGTTCAGAGCTGGAAAGATGGCTCAATGGCTCAATAGTTAAAACACTTGCTTGCAAAGATTTCTGGCCTGAGTTCAACTCCTCAGTACCAATCAAAAGACAAATGGACAAAGCTACACGTCTCAAGTTCATTGTGATGAGAGACACCAATACACCTATAGTGTCTCTCTTTGTCCCCCTCCATCACTTGCTTTTCTCTCTCTCTCTCTCTCTCTCTCTCTCTCTCTCTCTCTCTCTCTCTCCAGATGCATTTAATTTTTTTAAAAATGTGATCTTTTATTTTATATAACTAATATCATAAGCGACATGGAGAGTAAGAGTTTGTGGAACTCCCCCCTCTTCTGAGTTCATGTCCTCTGATGCAAAAAGAATTTATACACAGGGACAGAAGTAAATCCTTTTTACACACATTTATTCTGATTAATATTTTATTGGGGAAAGGAAAAGTGGGATCGAAAGGCAGATCATTCACCATGTGGTTTGTGAGGTCATAAAGCATTCACAAAGTGCATAAATCACCCAAAAATTGAAGAAATGAAACAACACATATTAAAGAAAATTTTCCTTCTTCCCCTCCATGACCTCGAAGAGATCAGAGAGGGGGAGAAAATAATAACACTCACCATTCCCAAGCACTTACCTGCCAGCAGTCCAGACAGAAGGCAAAAGCTAAAAAGCCCCTCCCAAGTTTAAGTTCAGACTTTTAAAGATTTCCTTGCTGAGGGGAGTGGTCAGCTGTGGCCTGGGAGGGTAGTGTGACATGACGTCCTCTGCTGAAGCCATCCCTCTCTACCTATGGGGGGTTCTTCCTCCTAACCCCTCTCATTTCCCCCTCTCATGAGGACACCCCAACTGCTGTTGGGGAATTGGGTTGCTGGAAGTCTGTCATGGCTTTTTCCTGCTGAAGCTGGGCATGAAGTCAAGGCAGTCAGGGTATCCCTCAGAGAGGAGATTCCCTACACTCTTGGCCTCTAAGACAGGGACCTGTCAGTCATGTCCAAAAATTAATGTATTTAAGCATTGTGAGGTAGGAAGTGGCAGCGATCCATCCAGAAGTGGAGAGTGTTCCATTCTGACAGGGTACTCTAACAGTCCAGTGTAGATGGAGTTGGATTATTACACAATCATCTGGCTGTGGACACCCTGTAAATGAGCAGAGATAAAGTTAAAGCAGCAGTTCAGTAAACACTGTCCAAAGACTAGTAGGATAATTACAAAGATTTTGATGGGTATAATCTTCTTCCACCATGAGAAACTTGAGATCCATTCCCAGAACTATTCTCCGAATGGCACCGTAGCATCTGACATGGTCTGAATCTGTTGATGTAAGTCTTGTAAAGCAGAGGAGACATTAGCAGAGTTATCAGGTATGTATACACAGCATTCGATCTTAATAATAGCACATGTGCCACCTTGGGTGGCCGTGAGGATGTCTAGAGCCATGCGATTCTGTATGATTGCCTTTCTCATCATCTGGACTCAGAATTAAGAAGGGATATTCCCTCAGAAGTGTCATTTAGAGACTTTTGCATGTATTTGGTGAGAGATTCTATGTGCCAGATTACATCTCCTAATCCAATGGATGGAATAAAGACCGAGACTAATTGATCATACCATTGGAAGACACTCCTAGTCCACCTGTGTTTCAAAAAACAGGCAGGTTAGTTGATCATTATAATATATTTACTTGACGTCTGTGCATCCAGGGGAATCCTAAAGTACATCTCCCAATCCATCCTTGGGGTACCCAGGGCCAGAGATTGGTAACACAAAATCATTGGGTGCCATTATGAGTGGCCCAGTGTACATTTGGTATCAGGTTCCATTCTGTGGCAAACCATTCTAATGGTTGCAAAGTTATGACATTTTGGCACAAGTCTGTGCGAATACATCCCAAATAATGGACATTGCTAGGGGATTGTAAGTGTGAATTTGGCAGCTGTTCCCAGCATAATGGGGCCTTTTTACTTAAATGCCCCTTATTTGAAGTCATCCACATGTAAGCTTCCCAAATTTGGAAATAACCATCCTGGTAGCGATGATTACTTTTTCTTATTATGGAGGTAGAATTGTCAGAAAGGAGACCAACATACCTCTTTATAGGTTTATAAGTCTCCTCTTTTGAGAATTTTTTTTCCTGTGTCCTGGATCATTTCTGATAGAGTTGATAGGCCAATGGGAGACATTCCAACTTGTCACCTGGGTAAGGGTAGGAAAACTTGCCCTTTCTTGGTTAATATATACTTGTAATTAGTTTGTCATCTCCTTGGAAAGGAGATGCCCACCATGGCAATCCAGATGTGCTAGAGGTGGGCAAGAGCCCACAGACCCAGCAGTTAGTCTTATTACTATCCTGAGCATATTCTTGGGGCCTGGCAAGGAATGAGGTTCCATCCTGGGTATAGACTGGCAGAATGAAACCAACAACTGTGAATAAGGATAGAAAGTGAGCCATGCCTCGTGACAAGAGAAGAACAATTTGTTGAGTCCACTTGTGAAGTGTTCTCTGTCCCTGACTCTAATTGTTTTTCAAATATTTAAGATCGAGTAGGCAGCCAAATATGTCAAAAGATGTAATTTGGAAACTCACTGATGGCTTTCCAAGGAGGATTCTTTGGGGCTCAAGAACACAGTTGTTTCTCTAGTACTGCTGGTGTCTAGTTGGAAAGGGTCCTGGTCATGTGCTGACCTTGGTTTTCTCCCTTGTTGAGAGGCTGGTGGGGGGATGATTCATCCCAAATGGACCCTCCTGTATTTGCTGTACACTGATGTGTTTCTGGGTCTCCTGGCCTTTCTTGTTCACAAAGACTGGTGACACTCAGAAAGGCAGTGTAAACACCTCAGTATGGCCCTTTCACCTCCTGTGGCCTTGTGATCTGGGTGCCGAGGCCAAAATATTAACCTATTTGCCCTATGATGCCAATAGACTTTGGCTCCTACATTGATAGTTAGACACTTAAGAAGCAAGTTATGTCAGTGACAGGAATAGACTTATTTCATTCTGGAGTTGTCTGTCATCTGAAAAGCAGCTTGAGGCCTTCCCCTGGTTCACAGTTATAGTGATTGGTCTCTGGATCTGGTTCCTCTGGAGTCCCATGGGAAGAGTGCCACTTTTTGACCCTGGTGTGATGAATCCAAGAGTCTATGCCTGTAACCTTGACAGCCGTGGGAGTGGACAGAATGTCACATTAAGGGCCCTCCAAGGTAGGTTCTAGGGTGGGACTTTCCCTGAATGCCCTTATTAAAACTAAGTCTTCTGGGCAGAAAGAAGGTGCCCTGGTGCTATCCTGCTCAAGACTTCTCCTTTGTAATTCTGAAAGGACCTGTTGAAATTTAGCTAAATTAGTAACCTGAGATATCAGTTGCGTGGTCTGTGGATCATGTAACAGATCCATGGAAAGAAAAGGCCTACCATATAAGGCTTCAAAGGGAGTCAATCCCAGGTGTCCAGGTGTGTTCCTTAATCAAATTAAGGCTAGTGGTAACAGTTTTGTCCAGGTGGCCTGTGCCTTCTGCTTTAGCTTGCTAAGATGTCTTTTTAAAATGCCATTTATCTTTTCTACCTTTCCAGAGGATTGGAGGGTGCCAAACACAGTGCAGATTAAATTGTATCCCCAAGGCCCTGGAGACCTTTTGAGTAAATTTTGCCTTAAAGGCTGGCCCATTGTCCCTCTGTATTTTCTTAGGGATTCCAAATCTTGGAATGATTTCATCTAAAAGGGCTTTTATCACTTCTTGTGCCCTTTCTGTCCAGGAGGGGAAGGCTTCAAACCATCCAGTAAAGGTGTCTACCCATACTAGTAATAAGTGGGTCTTGGGAATGCCTGGCAAATGAGTAAAGTCTATTTGCCAGTTTTCTCCTGGATATCTCCCTTGTCATTGATTTCTAGGAGGAGGCAGGTGGTTTTTACGAGGGTTAGTCTTCTGACAGATCTCACATCTTTGAACTATTTGAGCCATAGTGCTAGTTATTCCTCTGCCCACAAACATTCTCTTTGTTAGTTGAATTGAGTTTTCTCTCCCTAGATTATACATGTAATGAAGAGATTTTAAAACTTTCCATTGTAAGGATTTGGGCAGCCATAAACACTTATCAGCGGCAAACTACCATCCATGATGATCTAAAATGTATCCATTACCCTGTGCCTCTGTGGCCTCCTGTGAAGTATATTGTGGCCTTTTAGGTGGGAAGAGAGCATCTTCCCATAGAAGGGTAAACATCCCTTCTGTTTTTAGGGCTGCAGCTTTGGCTGCAGAATCTGCTAGATGGTTTCCTAGAATTACTGGGTCATCACCCATCTGACGTACCCTGGCAGTGCAGGACTGCCACCTCACAAGGAAGTAGGATTGCCTCTAGAATGTTTAGGATCTCCTTAGAGTGTTTAATTGGACTTCCTGAAGCAGGTAATGAACCCCTTTTATTCCAAATGGCTGCATGAGCATGTAACACCAAGTAAGCATACTTAGAATCAGTAAATATATTTATACTTTTTTCCTTGCTAATGGTTAGGGCCCTGGGTAATGCTATAAGTTCTGCCAGATGGGCACTGGTGTTAGCTGGCAGTGGCCCAGATTCAAGGATCTCATATTCTGGCACCACTGCATATACTGCCCTTCTAGTTCCATTTTGAACAAAAGAACCCCCATCTGCAAATAATTGGAGATCAGGTTTTCTAAAGGTTGGTCCCTGAGATCTGGTGTGGCAGCATAGATTTCTAGCAAGACTTCTTCACAAGAGTGTTCTAATTCCTTATCATCTGGGAGGTAAGTGTCAGGGTTGAGAGAAGAGCAGACTTTAAGTGTTATCTCAGGCCCTTCTATCATGAGAGCTTGATATTTAATCATTCTGCTATCAGATAACCACATATGGCCCTTTGAGTTAAGCATGCTCCCTATGTCATGGGGAGTATGCGCAGTGAGAGGCCTTCCCAAGGTTAATGTATGTGCCTCAGGAATCAGCAGACCCACTGCTATAATAGGTCTCACTCATCCTGGCCTTCCCTTAGCCACTGTATCCATTTCCTTGCTAAGATACCCCACTGGCTGGGGACTTGTCCCCCTGAGTTGAGTTAAGACTCCTACAGCAATGCCTTTTCTCTGTCACATAGAGGGAAAACCTAGGTTGAGTGGGTATCCCCAAAGCAGGGACCCAAGTTAGGGCATCCTCTAGCTGTTTGAAGGTGCAGCATGCCTCAGGTTCTCATATTATGGGTACTGAGGGACACTTTTGTTTCTCCTTAAGAAGCTGGTATAAGGGGATCTGGAGAGATGGCTCAGCGGTTAAGGCACCTGTCTCCAGTGCCTAAGGCCCCTGGTTCAATTCCCCAGTACCCACATAAGCCAGACCCACAAGGTGGCGGCCCTGGTGCTCTCTCTCTCTCTCTCTCTCTCTCTCTCTCTCTCTCTCTCTCTCTCTCTCTCTCTCTCTCTCTCTCTCTCTGTAAAATATTAAAAAAAAGAAACTGGTATAAGGGTCCTGCTAGCTATGCAAATCCAGGAATCCAAATTCTGCAAAATCCTGTGACTCCAAGGAAAGCCCTTAGCTGTCTCAGTGTCTGAGGGTGGGTATAAGCTAGGATTGGTTGAATCTGCTCAGGAATCAAACTACACTTTTCCCCTTCTAATATCATTCCCAAATAGGTGACTTTATGTTGACATAGCTGAGTTTTTTCCTTTGATATTTTGTATCCCCGACTAGCCAGGAAGTTGAGAAGAGCCTCAGTTTCTTGAAAACTATTTCTTCAGAGGCCCCACACTATAGAAGGTCATCATCATATTGAACCAAGGTGGTCTCAGACTCTTTTCCAGTCTAAGAGGTCCTGTGCCAAGGCTAGCCCAAACAGATGAGGACAGTCTCAGAAGCCTTGAGGTAGGACAGTCCATGTTAATTGGCTGGTCTTCTGAGTTGGGTCCTCAAAGGCAAATAAAGGCTGGCTATCAGAATGTAGAGGGATACAGAAAAAAGCATCCCTTAAGTCTAACACTGAATAGTGCGTAGCTCCTAGGGGAATTTGAGTTAAGAGTGTGTAAGGGTTAGGTACCACTGAATGAAGTGGAATTACTGTTTCATTAATTAATCTGAGATCTTGAACTAAATCTCCATTTATTAGTTCCCTTGTGTATTCTAGGTCCGTGGGTTACTTAGGGGGTTGCAGCGCGCATCAACTCCCTGTTCACCCATGGGGGCTGGGTGAGCAGCGGCTTGGAACAGCTGTGAGCCAAACAAGAGATGAGACCCTCGGGAGAATGCGGCAGTGGGCAGTTCTCATTTTATTGTATAGATAGCAGTTGCTTATATAGAGAAAAGTCAAAGGTAGAAGCATAGGAAGCAAGATCTGTGAGAGAATGGTGATGTCAGCAGAGGAAATGTAACCTTATTGTTTAGGCTTGTTATTTGCAGTTGGATTAAGTTAGGCTTTGAACTGCTTATCTTATAGGAGCTGTGTCCTGCCTGTGGCTGGAGTTTTCAGGATTGCTAAGATTTACAGGGGCCCTCGGACTTTGCCTCAACTTCCTTATCAGAAGGAGACAGTCCCAGAAGCCTGCCAGACTCAGCAGAACCCTACTTCTTCCATGCCACATTAGCAGGGTACCACAGTGTGTCCCAAGAATGAGACAATTATGTGGACTAGAACATTCCTTTAGGAGTTCCTGTCTCTTTAGGGAAATAATTATTGGTCTGAGCCCCTCAATTGTGTCTGGTTTTAAGGTATACTGTTTCTGGTGAGGGAAATAAGAGGGATCCTTAAGCTGTATTTGGACAGGGGTGGCAGTACCAACTCGTCCTACAGTCTCACCATCTGTCCAAACTGAAGGATCAACATTTTCTACTATCAGAGGAAGGCATAATTTTCCCCTGGGGGTCAAATCATTTTTACCTGACATTTGAAAAGAATATCTCTTCCCAGTAAGGGGGTAGGTGTTTCTGGAACTATGAGGAAGGAGTGCTGAAAGAGATAATTTCCCCATGAGCAAGCCAAAGACTCTGTGAAGAACTTCTTTTGAATCTGACCTGAGATGCCTCTAAAGGCAGCTGTGTGGTTGGATCTAAATCCAGGACAGAAGTCAAGGACTGAAAATCAAGCGCCTGAGTCAATGAGGAAATCTATGTTATGGGTTCCCACCTGTATAGATACCTGGTGCTCCTCCAGGTGGACTGGAATTACAGGAGCCTGTTTATAAAGCCCTGGGGCCTGTCAACAATCCTTTGAGGGTGATGGCCTCTGGCATCTTTAAGAGGCATTCACTCTTCCAGTGATCCCCTTGGCATTTAGGACTCGGCCCTTGTGGGGGCTTGGGGTTCCCCCTCTTTTGACAATTTTTATAAATATGCCCCCCTTGTTTGCAAAAGAAACAGGCCCTGTCAAGTCTCTTTGAGGATGCATCTCCCTGAGCAAGCTTCATAACTGCTATCATCTCCTGGTGGTGCTTATCCTTTTTTGTTTCTTTTTCTATTTCCTTTGTTTCCTTTTCTTACTCCTTTTTTTCTTGTTCTGTTTCCCCACTCTAATAGACAGAAGTTGCAGCTTGAAGCAAGTGTTCCAAGCTTTTGTTTGGTTCACCCATTAACTTTTGTAACTTTTTACAAATATCAGGTGTGGACTGGGTTAGGAACTTATCCTTAAGAAGGATTTCTTCCTCAAGAGTATCTGGAGCTATGTTAGTATGTCTTCTAATTGCCTCCTTTAGTCTCTGGAGGAAAGCAATTGGTAGTTCCTTCTCCTCTTGCATTATTGTGGATAACACACTATAGTTCAAAGGCTTTATCTTAACTCTGTGAAGTCCCCCTAAAATACAGTATATAAAATGTTTTTCATCCCAAGCTCCCTGTTTATCATTTTCTGCCCAGTTAGGACTGCTTGTGGGTACTGCTTCTGCCCCTATGAGGAGTCTAATATCCCTGATATTATGGTTTTCAACATGAGCAGCATAATATTCATTTCCTATTGCTACTGCCTCCACACATACCCTCTGTCTTTCTATAGGAGTTAAACTCTGATTCAATATCAAGATCACATCCCTTCAGGTTAATTCATATTGTTTAGTAAGCTTATAAAACACATCATAATAATGATCAGGGTCTATAGAAAAATTGGACAATTCACATTCTATCTCCCTTAGCTCATTTATAGAGAAGGGTCTATAGACATAAGTGATTCTTTGTCCCACTGGGGTCTCTTGCAGAGGGTATAACCTTGGAGGAGCAGTGGGTATTTCCCTTGAAAACACCTCATGGTCCTGACATTTAGATTTTGATGGGTATTGAGGACAGGGATCAAGGAGTGTTAGTTAGGGGGACACTGTATATGCCTTTTTTTGGGGGGGGGGGGTTCACAGTCCTCAGTGTGAGGAGCCCCAAAGTCAGCTGGTGGGGGAAGCTTTAGGCTACAAAGTCTCTTAGGAAGGCTCAGAGGTCACCCTTGGGAGTCTGGGTGTCTCCTTAGAAAACTCTGCAATCTCTGCAGGTGGCTTAGGGTCAGCTTCTAGAGTAGTTGGAGGGTTAGAAGTGGTTGGGGTACCCACAGCAGCTGGGGTGATCAGGCTCAACAGGTAGTTAGTGACCCACTCAGGATGGTCACAATTATGAAAGAATAATTGTACATATGACACTTCGGTCCATTTCCTCATCTTTCTACAGAAATGATCAAGTTTGACTATCATACTGTACTTAAAGCTGCCCTGAGCTGGCCATATTTCTCCACCTTCTAAAGGATACTGTGGCCAATCCTTCTCACAATAGAAAATTAAAGCTTCTTTCCTCAACGGGTCTAGGTTGGCCCAATTTTCAAGTATGGAAGTCAGAGGAGATTTAGGGTTTGCTTTGGAGGCCAAATGTCCCATCTGAAACGACAATGGAGAAAAGAAGCAGAAGATTCTTGAATCGGAATCATGCCTGATTCATAATTCTCATCTTCGCCGAAAAGAGGGGTCATCTTTTAAAAACTGATTCTGGGACAACAAATTTGGGGTGTCCTCTGTACAGGAGCCTGGGTCCAAAATTTGAGTTTGTCCCAAATCTAAGAAGACATACAGTGCACTTTCTGTGTTTTCTTGAAGCAAGGGGGGTCCCTTTAGGAATTCTGTGCCGATTTATAAGAGGCTAGTCCCCAAGCTAAACTTCTCCAGACCTGCCCATCCTGGGTCTCATATCACAGTATATGAGAACACCCGAGACATTGACCAGACTTATAAGTTTAGAGATTATGCAAACTCTTGTCTTAGCTGGTCTAATCACTCGGCTGGGGGAGGTGACTCGGGACTTCATTCCCATTTCTCCACTTGCTGGGAGTCTGCTATGTAGGACCCCCATCTACGTCTGTTTCAGAATGGCCTTTGGGACTATGGCTCTATTGCTTTTCTTTCTCTAAGGAAACCTATAGTTATTATCTTAAGCCTAGTCATGCAAGTCATGGTTACCTTGTCTGTCTCAAAATACCATCTATTGGAATTAAGAATATTACACCGAGTATATTTTATTACTCATTAGTTTCTCTTATAAAAGTTAATTGAGTCCATTTTTTTTCCTTGCATCTTTCTCATCACTTTCATTTATCACTTACTCTTTACATTCTATCATCCTTTCAAGGTCCCTCTGCAATCCTTTCTATATTTCTCTCAATTATTGAAAGAAATACCTCTTTAACAATATCCTTACTTAATACTTTCTAAAAGTACCATTTCTTATTTTCCTTTCAATAAAGTTCCCCTGAAATTCCTTTCATTAAATACACCATAACATATCTCACTTTCACAATTCCCATTTATAAAAGAAAATATATGGCCTTTTGCAAAACAGTTTAAAATAGGAAGCAATCATAAAGGAAAAAAGGAAAAAATATAACAGTGCATTTTATTATCCCCTTTTTTTCCTGTAATGTTTTGTCTTTGGTATTTTTATCACACCAAAAACCTTCCTTGGAAGGTTTCCTTGGAAGGTTTCAGGATTCCTAGAGAAATATAAGTCAAGCATATTAGAAATTAATGTTACACATTGAGGAAGTATTCTTTGTAAATTTGATTTCCATGCATCAAAAGCTGGAGTGAAATGCGGTTTCTCTGAATAAGGAATAAAATTGGTTAATTAGATGTATTGTGTAGATAAATCCACAAGGTAGCGCTGTAGCCCTGTAGGTCCTCTTGGTCATCGCCATCTTAGGTGAGAAAGTGTCTCGGTGGGTCGGCCATTTTGGTTGTGCCCGAGAGATGGGGAACACGTGGCCCCCCCACCATTTTAAGTTACCATGGGAACTGCCTTTGTTCCCTGCTAACCCAAAATATGTGCCTTGGCCTCCCTGCTGAGTGCCCTTCCCCAGTAAGTGGAGGCCCTGGAAAATATGTTTCCCCTTTCCCGCCACAGGCAGGCGCTTGCCGACGCCCAGCAGCTGCAGCAGCGGCTGCTCTGGTCCGCACACTCCTCGCCAGGCTCCCATTCCAAGTCCTGCCTCTGCCCTGCGCCCGGATCCACAGTCCTGCCTGGCGTCCCCAGCACCTGAGAAGCACCAGTGATATGGGTTGCTGATAATTAATAGTAAGCAATGCAGGGAGAGAGAGAGAGTTTTGGAATCCTCCCTTCCCCCTCCTCCTACTCTGAGTTCTTGTCCTCTAATGCCAAAGAATTGTACACAGGGACAGAATTAAATTTTAATTACACATTTATTCTAATTTAGTAGATCAGGAAAAGGGGAGTTGGATGGGGAAATTGGATGTGGGAAGTCATAGAGTTTTCCTGCCACCAGTGTGGGGAAAACAAGTGTCAGAGAGTTCACAGAGCTCTTATTATTTAAATAAACAGCCCAAGAAAAGATAATAGAAAGCTCCCTTTATGAGAAAGAGAGGTTCATGAGAGAAAAGGTCTGGAGCCTGCCCCCCAACCCCAGCCATCAGCTGGGGTAGGGGTACAGGCCTTACCTCACTGAGGCCTGGGTCAGCAGTCCTTCTACTCCATTGCCATGTGGGGGAAGAGGGAGAGACCTACTTCCTCTAGGGAAGCTAGTTTTAAGTCCTCCCCAGGTGAGTTAGAGGGACAGCTGATTGGTTCATATCCGACCAATCAGTTTTAGCACCTAGGTTGTAGCTAACTAAACACCTCCCATTCAAGGGGAGGGGCTGGAAGGGAGGAGTGGTCCCAATCCTCCCTCTGAAGAAATAACTCTAACTGCTTTTAGGATACTGGAGTGTGGATTTCGGGAAAAAAAAAGCATTAGAAAGTACATACATGTTTAAAATAAATAAAGGGCACCAGAAGAAGTACATATATGTTTAAGAAACAAGAGTTAACAATACCATTTTTGAACCTATTAAGAAGAAAGGCAAACTTAATAGTGGCATATGGCAAGCTCTGACTGGGGACGGGTCAAAAAAGAGCTTGGCAACCTTGTGTGGGATCTCACTCCTAAACTCTCACATATTCCCCCCTCTCTTGAGGACACCCCAACTGCCGTTGGGAATGTGGATGAAGAAGTCTTTCTCTCTTGACTATTTCCTGCTGAATAGGTCACAAAGTTATTGCATTTGTGGGTATCACTCAGAGAGGGGAGGGTCCCTAGCTAAGGCCCAAGAGAGAGCGAGACCCCTTAGCCATATATCATATTGCCAAGATTTTGTCCTGTCTCACATTGTGAGGCAGAAGATGGGGTTGATCCCCCCAGAAGTGGGGAGTGTTTCACACAGGGTGTCCAGTGGAGTTCAGTGGCTGGATTGTTGTCCACCGTGGAAACTCGAGGTCCATCCCCAGAATTGCAGCATTTCATATGGTCTAAGATGGTTCCTGTATGGCTTGCAAAGCATATGACATATATTAACAGAGTTATTAAGAAGATAAATATATAGTATTTAATTTTAATAACAGCAAAAGCACAAGCGTCACCTAGGGTAGGGTTGAAGGCATTTAGAGCCTGTGATTTTTCCTTATTAGAATTTAACAGATTTTGTTAGTAGTATCTTTTCCAATGGAAGGAATAAACATGCCAGACAATAGTCTGTTTATATCTAAATTTGTAAATAAATTGAGCAAGTTGAAGTGTTAATTTTGTCTTCCCCATATTTAAGCAAAGTTTTAAAATATATTCTCCAATCCTTCCTGGGGCAAGCCAGAGACACAGATTGGTGTCATAAAACTCCTTTAGTGTCAGTGGGAGCTGTCCAGTACATATTTATTTTAGATTCCATCCTGTTAGAAACCATTTGATAGTTGGAGGCTTATGACATTTAGTCACAGGATTAGAATTATTATTATATATTCTTGGTTATAAATTTCTCTCTGAGTGTTTAAAACCTGGTATAAGCCAAGATTTATCAAGTATGTCCTTTTGGGTGTCACGATGGCTCTCCAAGGAGGAATTGGGGTATGGGAGGAGCACTATGGCTTCCTCAGCATTATTGCTGTCAGTGAGGCAGAGTCCAGGTCGTGCTGACCTTGGTTTTCTCCCTTGCTGGGAGGCTGGGGGGACGATTTGTCCCAAATGGACTCTCCTGTTTGTGCTGTACACTGATTTGTTTCTGGGCTTCCATATCCTCCTTGTTCAGAAGGATAGGTAACATCCAGAGATGCATTGTAAAAACACTCTGATATGCCCCCTTTCATATCCTGTGGCCTTTGTGACCTGGGAAGAGAGGCCAAAATATTAGCCCATTTTTTAACATGACTACAATTGGATTTGACTTTTATATAGGTAGTTATCACACTTAGAGAGGAATTTATATTAACTCTGTAGGATTGATATATCCATATTGATATTTGAATTGACTAATAAGGCATATCTAATTATAGAATGGTATAATCTTTTAGTCTATCTTGTCCACCCTTCAGTTTACTTATTTGGAGCAGTTTAGGCCATGTCTCATGACTGTTAATATAGACAAAACATAGTTTTGATAGTATTTTTAGCAATAAGTCCAAATATGGAGATCTAACCTGGAAATATTAGATTAAGAATTATCCAGAAAGACAGCATCTATGTCTGAAAACATACCAATTATCCAGGAGGGCTTAGATACTCAAATTGTCCTCAGATATCTGAACTTGTATCCTAGAGTAGGGGATATGTCTTAAAGAGTTAGCTTAAGTACACGAAATAAGACAATTGTTGAAATAATATCTTAGATAGAGATTCTGTGATTACTCACAATAAGGCAGAGTCTGGTTCTGTCAATTCAGAACAGCTGAATTTTAATATAATTCTTGGTGAATCTGTTTCCAAGAGAGAAAACATTTGACAACCAATTTTGTTATTTTAACTTTATGCATTAATTAGCCTGATATATAGCAGAGATTCTTATAAACATAAGACAATTTTTATGTTTTATCCATGACAGGAATTTTATAAAAGCTTAACTTAAGTTCCTTCAACCTATTTACCAAATATGAGGATATAAGCCACAATGGCTGAAATTAAACCTTAATGTTACATAAGTCCCATGATGACTATTTGGTGGCATTAGCATAAATAAATAGAAACCATCTAAACCCACAATGTTTTTAGATGTGAGAACCTTATTTTAGAAAATCAATACCACTAACCTTTACCTTAAAAACTTAATTTGTCCAATAATTTACATATTAACAAAGAAATATAGTTAGCTTGGGTGAGTACCATAAGAATTTTTTTGTACATTTCTTAACCCATAAACAATTTAGTATTTGTGAGCTGTTGGTGAATAACCTTAAACATGATAGTTAAACCTTAGCATCTAGAATAAAGTTTTGGAAGGGCCTGGCAACATTTTCCTTTGGGACAGTTTCCGTAATGTGTCCCCCTCTGTATACCAAGGAAGCAATCCTTGGTGATGTCCCCTTTTCTGAAAGGGGGCCTTCCTTAAGCAACCTGTTACAGTGATGCTGGTTATTTATTTATATCTCCCTTGTCTTAGTTTTTAAATTTATTCCCTTTTGTTCCCTTTTGGCTTTTAATCGTAATAACACCAGTTGGACCTCAGAGCAGCTGTTTTTGCTCTTGGTTGGTTTAGCCACCAATTTTTATAAGTTAGCATGTTTTTCTAATTGTCTCCTTCAGTTTTTGGAGGGCAATGGGCAGTCTGTTACAAAATTTCCCTGTGCTAAGTGGAGACTTTTGTAGCTGAATGTTCTACCTGAAACAGCAACGGAGAAAAAAGAAGCAGAAGATTCTTGAATTAGAATCATGCCCAATTCATAATTCTCATCTTCACGGAAAGGAGGGGTCATCACCTTCGAAAACCAATTCTGAAACCAGAAATTTGGGGTGTCCCCTGTACAGGAGCCTGGGTCCCAAATTTCGAGTTAGTCCCAAATCTAAGAAGACACATAGTGCACTCTATGTGTTTTCTCGAAGCAAGGGGGAGTCCCCTTCGGGAATTCCGTGCTATCCCTAAGAGGCTAGCCCCCAAGCCTGACTTCTCCAGACCTCCCCAGCCTGGGTCTCATGTCACAGTATATGAGAACACCCGAGGCATTTACTAGGCTTATAAGTGTAGAGACTGTGTATACTCTTGTCTTAGCTTACCTAATTGCTCGGCTGGGGGAGTGGTGATTCGGGCCTCGTTTCCATTTCCCCACTCGGAGGGAGTCTGGTGCAGGTCCCCGAACTTGCGTGCTTCAGGGTGGCTTTGGAACTATGGCTCTGTTGCTTTATTCAAGGGAAATCTATAATCATTTTAAGTCTAGGGATGTGAGGCATGGTTTAATATCATGTGCAGAGATTAAGAATGTTACACCCAGTAAATCTTAATAGTTACTAGCATCTCTTATAAAAGGAAATAGAGTCCATTTCTTTCTTGCATCTTTCTCATCACCTTCTCTTATCACTTACTCATTACATTCTATTATCCTTTCAAGTTCCTTCTGCAATTCTTTCTATATTTCTCTCAGTTACAATTGAGAGATATCCCTCTTAATAAATATCTATACTTAGTACCTTAAAAAATACCATTCTATATATTCCTTCAATAAGTTCCACTAAAATTCCTTTTCATTAGCACCTCATTCATATCTAGCATTCACAATTTCCTCTTATCCCCATTATATAGAATCACTGTTGAGACATGAATTAAAAGGGAAATAACCATAGAAGGGAGAATAAAGTTGATATCAGGTGTTTTTTTTTTCTTTAAATTTCTTCCTTTTTTTTTTAATTTATTGTCCATAATGAGTTACAACATTTAGTGGGCAAACAATGAGTTGTTATCCCCAATTCCCAGCTGCCTTCCCCTCCCCCTCCACTGGATAACCTCCTCCATGGGTCGTCTGGATCAGTCCTTGTGACAGTGGACCATGGATAGCCTAGTATTCAGCCAGGTTCTCCTGGCCATGCCTCTGGAGAATCTCCTCCACCATGGCTCTTACAATCTTTCTGCCCCCTCTTCCACATAGTTCCCTGAGTCATGGTGGATGAGTATTAAGGCTGCTTAAGGTTGTGAGCTTAGGGGTCTTTGTGTCGAAATCTTTGGTTTCTGTCTCACTGGCTTATCCTGTGTTGATTTAATGGCTGTGGCTGTGGGCCCATGTTCATCTCATCATTCTCTGTGGGGTTCCATTTGGATACTCCACGATATGACTGTGGTGACTCCCCTCTTGCCAGAATCTCAGATATTGGCCTACGGTCGGATGGATGGGCCCTAGCTCTCTCGCTGCATCCTGAAAAATACAAACACAATCTCCATCGGTGAGATCAGTGTAGGTTAACAAATATACACAATTCTGGATTACCTAGATTCTATTTTTAGTAGTCTCCCTGTCACTCGCTCCCATAGTGCATCTTGTTTTGGGAGCCCAAAAGTACGGGATCCGGTGCCTATCGCCCTGAATCCCTAGTTCCAAACAAGGGGTCCCCCTCACTGAGTGGAAAATTGGTCAAATTTGAA